>VXAC01002378.1:158146-218028 GCA_013399225.1 Rhipidura dahli
TTTTTTTAATATGTGCTTCTTCTGGCTTTCAGGAATCATTACTGTGATAAGGTTTTCCAAATAAATTAAAAGTGAAGTATGTATGTATTAATTAAAAGATTACTGTAAAAATAGCACTGCATATTAGTAAGCATTTACAATGTTGGTAATAAAGGAAGAAAAGTAGTTAAGAGATTGCAGGGGTGGACGTGATTAAGTTAAAAAAAGGAAAGTAAGCTGTGCTGATTTTATCACAAGTTTGTAGTAGTATTTCATAAGCCTCAAAATAATGAGCACAACAGTTTTGTATCTTGGGCTCTGAAAGCTGAGTGTTTTAGCATGCTTTGTAATGTGAATTTCATATTACACAGAGCCTTATGGCAGAATAGGTCCAACTTCTATTTGAAAATCACAGTTCATCAGTTTTTCTAAGTACCCCACAGTGTGGGCAGTGTTGGAGTTTTAATGGTGCTCTTGTGTCTAAGAGGGTTTCGTGCTGTGCGTTCAGATAATGACGGTGCTTTGGTTTTAATGCTTTTTAGGGACACAGATGGAAGAATGCTGTTAGATATTTTTGATGAAAACCTTCATCCCCTTTCGGTAAGTTCATCTGCCTCTCCTTCCCTTTCATGTGAACTGTCTTTTTTTTTCTGTCTGCTTCATTTTGTTTCAGTCACCTATTTGGAAGTATTTCTTCCTTAGAAATCCGAAGTGCCACCAGACTATGACAAACATGACCCGGAGCAGAAACAGATTTACCGCTTTGTCCGGACGTTGTTCAGTGCTGCTCAACTGACTGCTGAATGTGCCATTGTCACCCTGGTGAGTGTCTGAGGGATGACATCAGCCATCTGACAGACCCAGTTTTGTTCTCAAAGGTTGGGTTTGTACGATTTAATAGATCTAGGTGCTGCCAGGAAATTTTTTCTCACTGTGGAGGCCGAGGAAATTTCTTGATGGGAAGAGATGCCACAGTTCATTTGCATGGGTAGAGTAAGTGATGGAAGAAGAGATTGGGTAACATGTGGCACAAAACCTGGGGTCCTTCCTTCGGACTGAGAGTGTTACAGGCCACCACGGTGACTCAGAGTAAATGTAGGTGGCATAGGGGGTCTGAACATTAGGGAACATAAATAACAGAAAGGCTTCAACTTTCAGAGGGTTTGCTGTGTACCACTGTAGCTCCCAGCAGAGACTTGGGAACAGCTGTAGGTAATTTGATAGCACTAATAAGAATTGACAGGCACATGAAGGATTCAGTGAGTGACTGGGACATGCTGGTTCTCTTCTACTTTAACTATACTTGTCATGGGAGTGAACAATTGTACTCAAGTCTGAAGTTTAGCTACTTAAAAATAGGACAACACAAAAGAAGGTTCAAATTTTCAGCTGGTGTGGATCAGCATAGCAATGTGGATTAAAGAGCTAAAGTGATCTCCACCAGCTGGGAATTTCTTAATTTTCTTGAAATTTATATCCTGCCAATTCTGACAAGCCTCTTCAGGTTTCAGTCACAATTTTGGCCATGTTCTGAGATTTTAAAATAACAAAATGGGTTTTTACCACTACAACATGTGGTTTCATAACAGTTTAGCTATTCATTTTAGATGGAAGCTGGGGAAATTGGAGAAGGTGGATTTTGAAGCCCAGGCCTACTCATTTCCTCTGCTAATCTATTTCCCTTGGCTTCTAAGATTAGTTGGCAGGCTTTTCTCCTTCAGACAGTCAGAATGAATTGTACTAGCTAGTAAAGAACAGGAATATGGGAGAAGTAGGGCAAGAAACAGCCTATAGTGCTCCACCCTTACATTTTGTAGTATTACTCTACGTAGTTGCTTGATGCAGCTATTTTTTTAATGAAATGACATTTTTCCTGTCTCTTTTACATAATTGTACTAAGTGCTTGTCCTTCTTCCTTTTCTTCCTTAGTGTTTTCTGCTGGAGACCAGATCTGTTGTGTGACTCAGTATGCTCTTCTGTAATTTAATCAATCCACTGTCAAATACCTTGTTGTATTTATCTGTTATTCAATCTTAGGTTATTTGATCAGTGAGGGCACTGTTTAATAGAAAAGAAGGGGGCTTTTTTCTCTTTTTTAATAGCATTACCTTTCTGTTACTGCAGTATATGGAAAGTTCTTTCCCACAGGTCTTATATAACTACTTCCATGCCTCTTCTGGTTCTTGTGTGGTTTCCGTGCAAGTAATTCCTTTGGTGTGATCTCCAATGAAGTATAAATGTTTTAGGTAATTTGTTATATTGCAGAAGTAGTTTCCATAGCTGTTAGTACTTGAAAACTTAGGTGACTTTTTTTTGGTTTTTTTTACCCAGTACAATGGTAACAGGAAAATGTATTATAGCCTAGTTCTCAAAGGAAGATGTGTTATAGCCTGGTTCTCAGGGCAGCCATGCAGATGTTTATGGATAGATTTGGTGCAGGTGATCAGTGGTTACCATTCTGCTATTCTTGCCTGTGTTGTCAGGATAATAACACCTGCCTGACCCCTCTTTTCAGAAACCTTCAGAGTTTTCACAGAGTTTTACAAGTATGAAGTCCTGCTGCTGCTGCTGTTCTCAGTTTCCTCTGTACTTCTAGATCCCATTTCTTTATTTGTTTGTGTCATGAGGAGGGGTCTCAGACACAGATTGTGTTGTTTTTGAAATACTCATATGTGGAAACGAATCTGTGAAAAAACAATCCACCCTTTCCCCCTTCCCACACTCCTGAAATCTTAATAATGTTGATACTGCTGGTTTTGAGCCTTGCAAGTGCTTTCAGTTTTGATATCCTGTCTGGAGAAGAAGAGATCAGCATTCCCTGCTGGAGCTGAAGTTTTGCCATAGTCTGGCTGTCCGTCAGAGAGCAATCTGATAGCCCTGTCTGCCACTTGTTCCTCCTGGGAGGGTTGCCAGAAGGCAGGAAGTGTGGGGATCAGACATTTTGAAAAAGATGCTACAGCCTTATCTTTCTTTCACTCGCTCTAATTATTTTTAAACAGTTCTAAGCACCCCATTTTACTGCCCACATTATTAACGTGCTCCAAAGTGTGTGGTTGAATGTACCCACTGTTTGTCTTGGTACGTGCATTAACCAGGTAAAAGCAGCAGTAACAATGAGTTCTACAGCAGTCTGTGTTCAGCACAGGAGCTGAGTAGATGTGAAACTCTAGACTCTGAGATAAGCTGTTCTGCAGCAAAAAGCTGGCATTGTGTGGCTTCAAGCACTTAATTAAAATATTTCAATTAAAGCCTCCTCTATTACAGCAAAACTAATTTATAATTAAACAAAAAATTTAATTTTCACACAGCCTCCAGAGCTGCCAAGAGATTTCCCATACTGATAGGTGGAAAATTAAAATCTCAGGTTGAAACAATTAAATACTAATTCACATTATTTATTTATAAAATAATACCATAAGAATAAAATTAATTTTAAGAATTATTTTTCCAATTTAAAGCTTGAAAATAGTGGTTCTAATCCCAGTGAGCAGCATAACCATATTCTGTGACCTGACTTACTGAGAAAAGTCTTTCTTGCCCAGGAGTATTCCTACCTTTACTAAAACTGAAAAATGCCTGTCTCCTCCAGTGCAGAGGTGGGAAGTTGTACTTGTGTTAATCTACTAATTGGATGGCAAATAAAAATGTGAACAGGAGTGTTCCATACAAACAGGAAAACAACACAGTGTTTGCATGTCAGGAGAATTAAATATTTATGCTTTGTTCTTTTGTTCTGTGAAAATAATCCTATGAACTAGACCTGAAGAGCAGAATGGTCTCAGTTTTCTGCTTTGCCTTGGCACGACTTTCTGAGTTTTTTGCAAATAGGCCAAATTTAAGGCTCTTTTAATGTACTTCTGTGCCCATAGTACTTTCAGAGGGGACACATTTTGCATTTGCAAATGTGCTGGGTCTGTATGCTGTAGGCAGATCATATAGAGTGATGTGTAAATACATACAGTACATGAGCTGAATTATTCTGAGAAGTTCAGAGGAGCACGCCTTTGAAATACCTTACAAAGTTCATACTGTGACTGAGGGGATTGGATATTGGGGAATTTGAAATTTGAAGTATGTAAAAATAAATTCTCCTTATGAAAAATAGGGATTTAATTAATCCAGGCAGATGTTCCTGAGTTCTTTTTGTATTCTTCAGTCACATTTTCAGCAACTAGGTAGAGAGACTGCTGAGCTGTGTTGTGAAAATTATTGTATTTGAGGAGAATTTTGTTTTCTGCATATTTGGAGGAACAGAGAGTTTTTTATTGATTTCCTTTCACTAGGATATTTTTACCTTGGAATACCAGTAAAATACTTTATTTTAAAAGTATATTTCAGTTGATGTATTAAAAAATCTGATACTTGTTTAAAAGGAAAGGAAAACACAAAAGGTGTCCAGAGTCCATAGAGACACTTGATCTGCAGAGGTCCTTTTCAGCTGGCCCAGTGTAACTACTAACCTTTGTGCAGCTGGTGGAAGATGCAGGTTCCCCTGGAAACCTTGGAGGACAATCCAAAGCAGAGCTTGTTGCCTGCTGTGACCGTGAGGGTGAGCAAGGCCAGGCAGTGAAGCCAGGCTCTATCTTGTGTGAGGAACCCGTGAGGAGAGCTGTGTGTATCCAGTATTGGTGGTGTCTACCTTTGTCCTGGGCCTCAAGCATTCCTGGGGAGGTGGCCAGAGCCCAGCACTTGGCCGCATCAGAAGAAGGTCTCCAAGGTGTAGAGGGAAGGTCCCTCGACCTGTGCTGTCGATCCTGCACCCCTTGGCAGCTGGACATGGCTCAGAGCACACTCTGGAGGAGGCCAGGAGGAACCTGTGGTCTGGGCTCTGGTGGGACAAGGGATCAGATTCTGGCACCTGGTTTTAGGGCTATTCTTATATTTTCGCTACAGTCTAATGTACAACACATGAATGACTATCAATTAATACTTACACATCTCTGAAGTCAGTTCTCAGAATTGCTGGGATATGCACTTAAAGGAAAAGAGAACATATAAGGTGGGGATTGAGAGGGAATTCTTTTTAAATGCAAGAGAAGAGGACATTTGAAGAGTGGGTGTCTGTTTGCTGATGCCACTTGGGCTCCTGTGTGGGCAAAGAAGGAATACTGATCCCAGTTTTAGAGTGGAAAGTCAATGTTGCCTAACAGTTTGAGTGCTTTTTACATGGATTATAGGTATTTGTCTTAAAATGAGTAAATAAGGGGGAAAACCTGGAGATGTCTGACTTTTCTCTCAGTTCCATCAGTGCTTCCTATAAATATCTATAATGGTACTTTGCAGTTGCTCACCTTTTTTTGTAGTTCTGTGACTGCTTTTGTTACTTCTTTTCACCATTTGGTCTCAGAAATAAAAATGGGATGAATTTGCAAGGACCACAACGATGTGATGTCCTTTTCCACCAAATGGGTGGCACCAGACCTTTGTAGAACATTTTAAATGCCCAGCTGGGCAATTGCAAACCACGGTTATTTCTGGAGAGTCGTGGTAGGGAACTGGCTGTTTGCTTAGAACAGAGCATATGGCAGTTTAGTGATTGGATTAGAGCCGTGATTTGGCTGTGTGAGACCCACTGCCAATTATAATCTTTTCCATAAAGATATCGTTTTAATTTCAAGGCATTGTGACACACTGAAGTTTTCTCATTAAAGAGAGATGACTCTGTATTTCTCCATAATACGTTGGGATGGAAATATCTTTGTTACTTACTCTGTGCTGCTGCAACTTATAATATGGGTTACCTGGTAAGGGAGGGAATGAGGTGTTTGCAAATACAGGTTAATTTGTAGATTCTCAATTATAGTAATTAAAATAGCAAAGCCACTGTCTCCCTTCTGTCAATGTAAATCAAGTGAGAAGTAATTTAAGCCACTAGAGTTTAATTGGTAAAATAGAGATGGAATTTGACATAAAGCCATATAAAAACCACATGGGAGAAGAGAATGCTTTGCTCTTGCTGCTGCCTCAAAATTCAGAATTATTCTAGTAATGTCAGTGACATTCCTCAGTGATTGCCCTTCGCTTGAATGTGCTGAGAGTCCCAATCAGCTTCCTTGGGGGCAACATGCAACTCCTGACCTCTTCTTATGGCACCACAGGAAATTCTAGTACTGCATACAAATAGAATTGCATAATAATTTTGGTTGGAAGGGACTTCTAGGGGTCATGTCTGGTTTGGCCTTTTCTCAAAGCACAACCAGGCTGATCAGGGCCTGACCAGTTGAGTTCTGAGTTTCTCTGAGGATGGAAATTTCATAACCTCCACAGAAAACCTTGGGGAAGGTTTTAGGGAAGCCAAAAAAAAAAGAACGATTGTCTTTTTAGTGCTTAGGCTACAACTCCAATGTGATAAGAGGTATCAGTGAGCTATCATCAGCTTCAAGGTGAAGTAACATAAAGAAGCAAGGCTTCTATAAGACCCCCATAGCTTTTAAAAGAATATGAGTTATTTTTGTAATTGTGAAATATTGAAATGACATTATTGGACACTTTCATATTTGTTATATATCCTCCTGAAGAGGGGAAAAAAGAAAAAGAAACCTTCTCCAGTATTTTAATTTTTCTTTCTACTTGAAGATGTTATATAATGTCCAAAGTCTGCTACAATATCCTCTGAGATGGGAAACATGAGATGCCGTTTCACACTAATTAAAACTGAACTCTTCGGTGCTATCTTTAGTTTTCAGTTTCTTCAAATGATTTATGTTCTGTTGATTGGGATGTTGTGTAACCAACCCTCTAATATCCAGGATCATGGGGAGCCTGACATCTTAGATAACTGGGACAACACTGGATCCTGTGGTTAGTTACAATTAAAAACTTGGGAGGACCAGGATGGATTCACCCATTTGCAAATAACCACCCTGGGGATTAGTTCAAGCTCAGCAGTGACCCTGCTGGAGCAGTGCTGCTGGACCTTGGATGCTGTTGCTGATGCTGATAGCTTGTGCCATGTTACAGTTCTGTGTTTGGATTAAAAAAATCCCCCCAGGACAAGTGGTTATAATGGATGGCCCAATGCTATTGTCCACCATGCCACTGCAAGTCCGAGTCCTGGGAGTCAAGATCAGAGGCATCCAAACTAGGTCAGCATGAAGATGTTTCAGGTCTGGCAGATTTAAGAGCTGAAGATATGTGCTGAAACAAATCAGTGCTGTACTTCTGTTGGACCTGAAATGGCTCTGGAAGCCACTGAACTACATTCCTGTGGTGCTACGTCTAAGCTAATAAACCTCTCCAGAGTTCATTGAACTTCCAGCCAATTTGGGATTATCTATACCCATGGAGTGGTAATTTTATTTAATTAGTAGAAATAAATTCTCTTTTATCCGGATAAATGAATTTTTATCAGAGGCAAATCACCAAATTGGTTTCACTTACGATTAAATAATAATTTGCTGATAGTTCGAGTATAAAGGTCAGTCGCTGGGAAATCTTGGTGTTAGTCTGTGGGAAGAGATGGAAAATAATAAAACATTATTGCTCTTCTGAAATCTTAACTCTGTTCAGTGTGTCTTCTGATGTGTGCTTAGTTATTAAAATTTCTCCAATGAGGTGCAACTGTTGTCCATCAAAGCTTGTTAGACTGAGAGTCCTGTAAAATCATGTGGTTCATTCCCAAATGCAGAATGTAGACTGATAATGGAGGTACCAGACTCTGAGGTATTGAATTTGTAAATAAAAATGTATTGACAGACCAATGGCCGTTAGCATTTTCCCCAATCAAAATTGTATTTTCATTTCAGCTAGAATTTGAATTATGGTACAAATGAGTTCTGAATGTTGTAGCATTGTTGTTAGTAACACTGAATTGTATTTCTTCTTTGCAAGCTGGAAAGAAATTCAGAAGGATGTGTTGTTTGACTGAAACCACTGAAAGTTTTTGCTTCTGTCACATCAGTAGCTTTAATCTCTATAAGTAGTCTTGTTATAATTCTGTAACAAAATATCTATACATACAGTCATAGAACTGAGTGGGCAATGATAAATGCGATGAAGGTGGCTCTTGGATGTTTTGAAAGTGTTTGAGCAGAACTAGTTGTTAAATTAAGGCAGAATAAATCTGAGTCTCTTGGGAATTCAGCTTTTGACTATTTAATAGAGAAATACTGAAAAGTTTTGCCACAAAAGCTTACTTTCAGGCACTGCAAAGGATGAAGCAAATCGAAAAAAGTAACAATGCTGTAACAGCTTCAGTTTGTTTTAAGCTTTAGTTCCATTAGTGAACATGGATACAGCTGTTAGAAGTTGGTGGAGGCAAATAATATTTTAACCTCTAGACACTAAAAGCTTCTTGATTCTGGTTCTGTAAAAGAACATCTGCTAAAATAATCAAAAGGAGAGATGGTTCTTAGACTTAAGTTAAAAAAAAAAAAAAAGAAAAATAACATTTCTTACATTGTTTTTTCTGCATTTTTTGTCTTTTGACATAAAAGCCTTTTTATTCCAGGATTCTGGGATGCAAGTTGTAATACTCTTTTGTACTGTGACCTTTTAAAATTCAGGTTTATTAGATGACTTCATAGCAGGTAGTTCTAAAGGAGATGTAAAAAGTGTTTTGCTTTTGAAAATTAGGCCAGTGGAATTCATTACAAGAGACAAATACACTGAACCACTTAGTACACTCAAAATCCCAGTCTGTTTGATTCAAACCCCTTATTTAAGAAAATGACCCTTGTGTTTAAGACACTGTTCAATGTGTAGACATAATTGCATACAAATGGTATTTCCATATCTCACATTTACCATTACAGGGCCAACATTTTCAGTCATTTTTTTTAAACGAGGTGGAGCATGCCTGCCTGTGTGTGTGGGAAGACTCACTGGCTTTTGCCAGCAGAAGCAGGTGGTGTTCTCCCACCAGCCATGAGTTTGTTTGGGATGAGTAGCATAGTGATTAACCACCCCACCAGCCTTCCTCTTCAGACGGGCTCAGAGCCACCTGGCCCTTCTCCAAAAGTCTCTCCTGATTCAGCACATCTTTGCATCAGCCAGAACCCCCTGCAGTAGTGAGTGCATGGCAGGCTCTACCTGTCCTACTCTGATGTCCCATCATGGGCTGTGTCCCACTAGGGCCTTGTATATTGAAATGCTCTCAAATGAAACCAGCTCCATTTGTCAGGAACAATGAACTTTGGCACATTTACAGTGGAGACAGAGCTCACTTGGCTCTGTGTGTGCTGCTGTTACGAGGTTGCTCTACGTCAGCAGGGCCACAGCTCAAGTATGTACCAGCCTTTCCTCTGCCTTCATTTCCCTGTCTGCAATCAGTGGGTTCTCTCTTGGAGAGAGAGTCAGGGAGAGCTAGAAGAAAGGCTGTGTGTGTAGCTGAGTGAGCTTGATTAAAAGTTGAACACCTACACTAATGTCTCCCAAAGATACACTAATGATGTCACAAATCCTAGATTACAGTGAATTCTCACACTGGCTGAGGAACTTACTAAACTTTTATAAGTGTTTGCTGCAAGGAGTCTTGTTCTTTCTCTGTCTTCTCTTACTTGAACACATATACTTAAAACCCAAGACTGAGTAAAGGAGGCCACAGCAAGTGAACAAAATAAAATGCATATTTAAGGCATGTTCAAGAAAGGAGTTGAAAACTACACTATGTGCCTTTCTCATGGAGAGCTGTTTATCATGCTCAGTTTTGTAGAAGGGTGATAAAGAGCCTTGTTCCAGCAAACAGTGTATCTGGAGTCAAGTCCAAGTTATCACCAAGGAAGCAAGAGTGATTATTCACAACCCTCGACATGCTATTGGAAGATGCATCAATATGGTAATGAAGGTGGTATAGGAAGAGTGTCTTATCAAGCTCCTATTTAATTTTAAATTCTGATTTCTCAAGTATGTGCTAGTGGGAAAATAGTGGCAAATTTATGCTGCCTCTTTACTGAGGTGTAATTTCATCTACCATGCAGATGGACCTTGACAGACCTGAAAGGCTGGCCTGTGCAATACCCATGATGTTCAGCAAGGCCATCTGAAAGGTTCTGCTCATGGGTCAGGGCAATCCCAAGCACAAAATACAGACTGAACAGAGGATGGCTTGAGAGCAGCCCTGCTGAGAAGAACTGGGGGTGTTGGTTGGAGGGGAGAGCTGGATGTGGCCTGGCTGTTTGCTTTCACAGCCCAGAAAGCCAAACGTGTCCTGGGCTGCATCCAAAGCATTGTGGGCAGCAGGGGAGGGGTGGGATTCTGTCCCTCTGCTCTGCTTACCTGAGGCCCCACCTGAGTGCTGCATACAATTTTGGGGTCTCCAGCATAAGAAGGGCATGGATCAGCAGGAGCAATTCCAGAGGAGGGTGATGAAGCTGATCAGAGAGCTGGAGCACCTCTCCTATGACAGGCTGAGAGGGTTGGGGCTGTTCAGCCTGAAGAAGAGAAGGTGCTGGGGATACTTTGCAGCATCCTTCCAGTACTTAAAGGAGGCTTACAGGAAAGCTGGACAGGATCTTTTTATGAGGGTTTTTAGTGGTAGGACAAGGGCTGTAAATGGCTTTAACCTGAAAGAGGTTAGATTACACATTAGGAAGGAATTCTATACTCTCAGAGTGGTGCGGCACTGGAATAGGTTGCCCAGAGAATTGGATGCCCCATCCCTGGAAGTGTTCAAGGCCAGGTTGGGTGGGACTCTGAGCAACCTGGTCTAGTGGAAGGTGTTCCTGCCCATGACAGGAAGGTTGAAACTCGATTGCTTTTAAAGGTCCTTCCAAGCCAGACTATGATTCTATGTCTTCCCTTGCAATATAATTCTTTTTTGTTTACGTTTTCTTCTCCAAGTGCCTTTGGATTTCAGCCTCCACAAAATCCTTAGTTGTTTTTCTCTCTCTTTCTTTCTTTTCTCTCTCTTTCTAAGCTAGAGCTGCAGAAAAGAAAGGATAATTTTTCTGATTTTTGTATGCTTTATATATCTATAAATGTGGAGTATTCATTCAGTTCACTAAATCTAGATGTGAAAAGTTGAGATTTAAAAGGTTTGCATTAACAGTAGAGAGTCAAATTCTGCACTGATGTGAGGCAAATTAGGTTCATCATCTGTCTTGAGTGGCATAATATTACAGCTTCCATATGCTCTCTGCTTATGAAGCTCCCTGCATTAGTGTATTGCTTTAAAGGATTTTTTTGCTTCCCAGGGGTGACTCCAGGGAATGCTTTATTTTCATAATCCAAGGAGCAGTTTTGCTTGCAAAGTTGACAAGTTGCTTTGCGCAATAGAGAATGTAAGGGGCTTGTTGACACAGGCTGCAAGGGAAGCAAAAGACAACCTTTTTACACAGAACCCCCAGGTAGTGCAGACGCCGGGGAGATCCACGTGCCACCTTCTTACTGAGCTTTGTGTTTCTGACATCTCGCAATACCAGATTTTGTACATCAAATTCTTTTCAGAATGATCCTCTGAGTAAAAAGTCAAACTTCCTTCTTTAGTAATGGGCCTGATACATAAATTGGAATTTTGTGCTTCAATAAGAGTTTGCCTTCATTAAGAAGGCAAACAAATTTTTGAACAATTAGTGACATCTTGTTTTACAGTATTATAAGATAATGTTAAGATTTTCTTCAGCTTTAGGATGGCAGGCAGGGGGAAATCTACAGCTAAAGAAGAAATGGTGTGTTTGGGAGTCTGGTGTCTGGCCTCTTTAAATGGGTAAGAGGATCAGAAGGCAAAGGCCAACAAAAGTGGATTTATCACATCCAATTTTAAGCCTGGCATTAACATGTGTATTCAAAACTACAACTTTTATAATAAAAAGAGTTTGAAAGTAGATTACTGTCTTAGAACTACTGGAATGGGGATAGTTTTCTTTTTCATCTCAACAGCAAAACAGATCAAGTCTTGCTTTTGATGTGTTTCCCCAGGTATATCTTGAAAGACTTTTAACTTATGCAGAGATAGATATTTGTCCAGCAAACTGGAAGCGAATAGTACTGGGGGCAATTCTACTGGCATCTAAAGTTTGGGACGACCAGGCAGTGTGGAATGTGGATTACTGCCAGATCCTGAAGGATATCACGGTCGAAGACATGTGAGTGCAGTTTGTTTATCTTTGTCAATGAATGCCAAGGTCTGTGTCTGTGAGGGTGATGGGAAGTTCCTTCATAAATGATGTGAAGTTTGTTTATTCCTGTTGTGTCTATACATGGTGAATGCTGATAGATGGCATGAGGCCTGCCTGACAGCTGCTTACGTAGAAGACATGAATTATTTTTGTTTTCTGATTGAAGTGTATTTTACCACTGAGTATTCATGCAGAGTAATGAAGACAGATCTACTGAATATTTAAATGTATGGTTTGACAAAAATCCCCACATCCAGTGAGCCTGCATGTACTCACTTCAGCATCATTTACTGCCATGCTAGTTCTCTGTATGGACATGTAAGGCAGGAAAGGAAATTATCTTAATGACCGTTGGATGATCACCCAGTTATTTATTGCCATTATGTAAAATTGATGCTTTTGGGTTTTGAGGTTTGTTCCCCTGGTATCCTGCAGAATTAGTTTTCAAGATGTTAAAAATCCATTTTTAACATTTCCATGTTAAAAATGTTTGGAATGTAGTTTCCAAAATAAAAGAGGGAGATAAGATGGACAAAATCAGGCTCTTCACATTTCTGTGTGCAGTATTATTCCATGCAGAATAATTTGCTAATGCTCCCTGAACTATTTGAGTGGAATCTAGGTGATTTTGCAAAGTTACTTTTCCCCTTGATTCTTTTCTCATGCTTTTTGAATGTTCAGTAGCAGTAAGGGTCTCCCTCCATTCACTTCTCCTCCAAGGCAAATATGGGTGATTTCAGAGTATTCCTGAAGCTGGGTCATGAGCTTAAGTGCTAAACAGCTTGAAGCAGAGTCACAGGTTTGACTGTGCCATATGACACTTTTAATCAGGAATGGTTATAGATGCAAGGTTTGAAATTGTTAATTTGCAGGGCTTTCCTTGAAGGTGGTGTGAAAGGAAACAAAAAAAAGAGGTTATTGTTTCTGACACACATGTGATGGTGCTACTGTTACAAGCCGCACTTGAGCTATATAACACCAATACTCACATGGCAGACCGTGCTAACATTGGCCCCTTTCTGCACTGCACATTCCCTAAGCCAAACTGTGATGAGTCCTTGTCCTCAAGGTTTTTAGCTTCTTACCCTGTCCTTAAAAGATTTTAGGGTTCTCACAAAGTGCACACCTAGAAGCCTTTGGGAAGCCTGAGCTCTCCAGATGTACTTGGTGATCTAGTTCATGGGCTTTGTGTTTGGGCTCCACATGAATCCCCCAGCAGTGGTTCTGATGCTTATAATCTTGCTGTCATTTTTTCCAAATTTTGTTTTCCTCCTATCTGCAGTGTGGTGGATTTTTTTTTTTCTTATTTTTCTGGTAGTTGGGACAGTACAGTATGATGATTTTGAAGTGTCTGGCTCTAAGCAAGAGAGGGCCTTTCATTGTATTAGTAAGGCAGAAGAAGAGCTCTAGGTTAAAATCTTCAGTTGGTGTGAATCATTCAGCAGAAGTGTATCTTGCAAAACACCAAACAAACCTTTCAGGGTTTTATAAGTCAGCATTAGTGCAGTGAACTGTGCCTAAAAGCGAGCAGAGAGCTTGGGAGGACTGAAGTGCAGTGGGTACCTGTAGTCATGTATGTGGCATTACATTGAATTTCTGAGGAGTGGCCCAGGAAAGCACATGCTAAAGCAGTCTGAGGGAGGTGTATGGGGTAAGAAGGGTATGGTGGTTAGTTAAAATGCATAAGCTCAGTAAGAAGTAGTTGTATGTTTTTGTTCTATCTGATCTGTAGCAATTGTGCTGATCCAGCTTTCAGATCTTGGAGGTAGGGGATAGTAAGAATCTGAGGCTGTGTATTTGAGATTTTTGAGAGTGCTCTTCAAAAGGGGTACAGCCAATGTCTTCTGCCAGTAAAACAGGCTTTATATTATCAATTACAATAGAACTTGAGGCTAAGCTTGCAGAAGTTACAGTCTTGGCAGTATAAAAGAGCATGTAAAGATAATATTCTGTTTCTCTTGATATCAAGACATCTTAAGATGCAACTTTTTAATTTGGATTTTTTAAGTTGGAATCTTCAACAATGTGAATTCAAGCCCCAGCTTTTAGTTGGTCTTTTAGTGTTAATATTTATCCTTATGTAAACATAGAATTTTGGCAGAGAGAGAGTGAGGATAAGAAAAGACAATGTTTATGATGTAAGAATTATATAAGGGTAAAGAGTGAGAAGGAGAAAAATATTTCAGTGTT
Source organism: Rhipidura dahli (assembly GCA_013399225.1). Taxonomy (NCBI): domain Eukaryota; kingdom Metazoa; phylum Chordata; class Aves; order Passeriformes; family Rhipiduridae; genus Rhipidura; species Rhipidura dahli. The sequence continues at coordinate 172,372 of VXAC01002378.1, forward strand.
GAAAAACTACTTTACCAGTACTTTTTATCTTCAGATCCTTCCTTTTCTACTGCAAACTGTACAACTTCTATTTCATATTCCTTGCATACTTACACAGCAGTCAAAATGTAACTTAAAGACAATATAATCATCAGTCAATGCCCACTGGTAGCACAGCAGTGCAATCACTGGGCTCTTTAGCAAACATTGACAGCTTTCACGACCCTTTATTTTTTTTTTTTTTTTTAATTTCTCATATCTTGAAATCACTGTTTTGAATGTATCATATGTCCCTGCATAAGTATTAAGTAGGATATCCAGTTACTGTGCATTTTATGAAAATTTCCAGTCCTTAATTCTGTTAGTTGGCTTATTTCTCAACATACTTTTGAAATGTATTGGTGTAGGTAATAATGTATTTGTATACCAAAGTTTTACTGGGTGGGAGCTCAAACAGGACCTCTGTTCCTAACAGGTATTTTGACAATGTTTTGTTTAGGTGCTGGAAAACGTGATCACCACTGTGAATTCTGGTTGCATGTCTAAGGGAAAAATTACTTTATTCTGTTCATAAAGATAAGAGAGTATGATGAAAAAATCAGGTTTCCCATGGCTAATTCAAAATGATTGATTATGAAGAACTGCAGGGAGTAAATAAGTTCTCCAGTAATTTATGTGTTGGAGTAATTTGCAGTGTTTATGAGAGATGCTTGACAAGTTTAGGCCAGGGGGGTGTGCGTGAGTTGTGGCATAGCTGTGTGTGCAGACCCACCTAGTGGAGGTAAAGCAGAAACTGCAAAAATTTATTTTCCCTGCTCGGTTTTCTTTCCCAAAATTGTATAAGCTAAATGGATAAAGGTGCCCTTCTACTAGCAAAACTTTGTGTCTGGATTTGATTGGCATTGCAGTAGCAGCTGCAAGGTGCAGCATCTCTCATATTCCTCACTGGTGTGAGTACATTGATAGAACTTGGTAGAGATGGTCAAACCTTAGGCTGGGATAATTGTGCCTGGCAAGAATAAAAACCAAACTTGGTTTATGCCATTTGCAATTTAAAGTAAATTACATTCAGAATGCACAGTGTGAAATATGTTTCCATGTTTATCTTCTTCCTACAGGAATGAGCTAGAACGCCAGTTTCTTGAGCTGTTGCAGTTCAATATTAATGTTCCCTCCAGTGTTTATGCCAAGTATTATTTTGATTTGCGTTCCCTGGCAGAAGCGAATAACCTGAGTTTTCCCTTGGAGCCCCTCAGCAGGGACAGGGCATATAAACTTGAGGTAAGACTCTTTAGATTGCTCTGTGTAAATAGATAGGGGGATTTGGAATTTCTGCATTGTTTCTTCTGTCTCCCATCTCTTCCCCCATGAGATATGAGAGTATCACGAGCCTGATTTTCATAATGGTTTTGTTTGTGCTTTGAGTATACGTGGCTGTGGAGATAGGTTTTCAATGCAGTTTGCTTCATACCTTACCTTGCTTTATGTTTGTTTTTCACTTGCAGTTGTCTGTATTGGCCTTGTGAAAGTACCCACAAGTTTTACAATTACTCTATTCACTGTCTAGTGTTGTTTGTTCATTTGGTGTCTTAAAACTGATTATCCACCTTAAATGACAGAATATTAACAAATGTTGCTGAAAATAGCTATTCCATATTCTTGTTATCTGCAAGTGCTCCACTTCATGTGGATACAAGTCTGTTACGGTCCCATGGTGTTTTCTCAGTAAAGGGGGAACAGAAATGAACACAGTCCCTCATGAGTAAGTGATGAATGCTTATGAGATGTGGATATACTGTATGCCAGGAGCACTGCTGGATGGTCTGGACCTGTGAAATGCTGGGCACTGCGAATACCATGGCTACGGGAGGAATTTAAATTATCAGCTGTGGGCTCTTTGCAAGACTGCAATATACTTTACCTGATTTTTCTGATATGTTTTTCAAATGCAGGCATTATTGCACTGAGTGCGTATTTTGTTACTAATTTAAAAAATTTTCATAAGATGCTGGCTGCTTTTAACAGCACACCTCTTTAATTACATAACATCTTTGCACTGGAGGTTGTTTGCCTGTGGGTTAGACGGAGCTTTGCATATTCCGAAATTCCTAGTGATCCTGTAGAACAGTCAGGCAATTCTGTGCACGTTTTTGTGGGGGGAAATGGGGTGTGGGAAGGTTAATTGACTTGTTTGTGACACTAATGGGAACTGAAAGTGGTGGAGAAAGAATCAAAGCAAATTTCACTTAAGTTGTATTTCCCATTCTTTCTAAATATTCTTTCTAAATTTCACAGATAGCTCCAATAAGAACGCCATTGCATCAGATTTTGTTTCTATTAAAGAGAATATTAAAAAAAATACTCATTTGGATTGTAATCTTACTTGAAAAGAGGTGTTTTACAGAGTTACGGTAGTCTTGATAGTAAGTGCTATTACATATATCAAAATTAAGTTAATTACTTTCTGATTTAGCCCACAGTTTCTTAAAACTATCAGTCTATATCACACAAAATGTATAACAGGAGGTTACAAATGAAGGTAGCAATGATAGCTCCTAAAAGCTTAGAAGAAAAGGAAAATAGGAAATGACTGTAAATACCCAGAGAATACTGATAATTCTTCTGTTCTAGCTAAAGAAAAGCCATATTTAAAAAGAACACATGGAATATTTTTCAATAAATCTGTATTATTAAAAATTTCCCCACTGGGCATGCTTTGAGCTGCCAGCAGAAGTTGGCTGTAAATAACCCTGCTAGCCAGAGGATATCTTCAGGGTAGAAGAAGAGCGTCTGCTGTGAAACCAGCTTGGTCTGCCACCTCCTTGCCTCTACATTTGGTGGCCAGAAGGAAGGGAACTGCCTCGTTCCCTGGCAGTACATGGTTGTCATTAGTGTGCCCTTGAAACTGCTTGACAGCCTCATTTATAGCCCAGTTCCCCGAGCACAGTTCAGCATTTAGCTTGCCGAGAGTTATCAAAATGCATTTGCAGCACTTCTCTAGTCTCTCGTGTGCTGTTCAGACCAGAGTTCTCTGTTTTTAAAACAGTTGCCTGGATTGTCAAGTGGAGTAGATGTAGTACCACACAGGCTGTGATATTTTTGATACTGAGAGAAAAGCTGCTGTCTGTGATGAAAGACAACAGCCTCACAGCAAATGTATTTGTGCACTGGAAGGATTTACCTTGTGTGATAAACTAAAAAGACCTTGCTCAGTTCTGAGATTAAAGCAACATACTGGCATCTGAGATCGCAAAAGGTGTTGCTTACAGAAATGGCTATAAGACATTTTTGCTACTTTTGCATTTTAAAGCTATTTTTTAATATCTAAAGCAGGAGCATTAAAGTTGACACGGCAGAGTCTGCATTGTGATTTCTGCAAACGTCATGAGGTTGACATACTCATGATAATGAAAAAACCCACCCCAAAAAGACCAAGGACAAGGCTAGTAAGAAATGCACCTCAGCAAATGGAAATGCTGGAGAAGATCCATCAGCTTAGAGGTGTTATGAGAGTTTGCAGTACTTGTTAAAAATCACATTGCTTTCTCAAGAATCTGCAGTGAGCGTTTTCTCTTATCTCATGTTCTCACAAGAGAAGCAGCTTTGTCTTTTAAATAATGTAATGAAAGTAACTTTTTTTTTACCTTTTAATTGTCAGTGGACTGAAGTGTCCTGGATTTGTTATACCAGTCCACATAGTAGCCAGAAACCATTTTTATGACCCCTCTTGGTTTTTTCTCCTGTTCTATGGAATCAGACGAGTTAAAAATGGCAAATATGCTTTCATTGGATCATCCAGTCTGTCCACCAGCCAATGCTGTTTGTTCCAACCAGCATATGTTATAGTGTGTTTTGTTCTTCCTTTTAATTATGTCAAATGTCAAGGCTTCCTTTGCTTTTCCTGAGAATTATTTTCTAATGTGGGAGAATTTTTTCTGCCAAGAAGATTGTTGGGTGTCCAGCTTTAATCCCCTATTTTGTAATTTCCTACTCTTGCACCTGGTTATTCTCCCATGTACTGAGCTAATATGGGTCAGATTCTCCTCTTGGGGTTAAGTACACAAATCGTGTCTGTCCTATTGCTGCTTGTGATCTTAGCACTGTGCTTGTTTCAAGGTTAGATTTTTAAAGAGGAGTCATTGGTGCACTCCCTATTTAACTGACTGTGTGTTGGCTGAGATCTTTATTGTTAGGATGGTACTTGAGCATATAGTTCAAACCCTTTGAAATATGTGCTGTTTTCTTGACCTTAAAGAGATACAGTCCCATGGATCAAACAGACAAAAAAGAGGAGAAAAATATGTAAGTTGCAAGCAGAGAATTGTCTTTATATCTGTTCAGCTACCCAGTTTTGCAATTACTTGATTGCAGTTCTGTGTGTTTTGTATGTTCAGAACCCTCAAAGCCAGGAAGAAAAGGGAGATCAAAACAGAGCAAAATTCACCTTTTTTTTGCTTTTAGGAGTAACCAACTGTGCTTTTCTCATGCTTCATAAATTAAGGAGAACCACCATCATCACATTACATTTTCCTCATAGACAACTGTTTCCAGATTTCATTTGCTAAGTTTCCTCTGGTTTGTCAATTTTTGGAGGCTGTGCAGCACTCACAGCCATGTGCCTTTGTCCATTCGTGATAGTGAGCCCATAGCCAGCCCTGCTGCTTTCCTGCCCTGCACAAACATGTCTGCAGCCAAAATTTGTACTACTACTTCTACTACTACAACAACAACTACTACTACTACTGCCATTCCCCAACCTCCTTTCTCCTTACTTGTCCTCTCCTCCACTGATGAAATGTCTAGAAGAGTCACATAAGGCAGCAGAGGAACTGACTTTAGTTCTATATGGATGGATATAATGGAAGAATATATATGTGTAGGCATTCTAGCTGTTACATACATTACAGCCACGTCCAACAAAATTTCACAGGATGGATTAGTGTTGCTGGTTTTTAAGAATGTTTTGATTTGACGTGAGAAATGATCCCTTGCAACTGTCAAAAATTGGTTTCTTTTTCTAGCAATAAAAGCAACAGAATTAGCGGAAGATAGAAAGGTGTTTACAGCTATTTTGATTTATTTTAACTGAAGGACAATAATAAATATTTACAGTTTTCTGCTTTTGTCTTGTTTCCCCATATGTTATGCTAAAGTTGCCTTGCCAAATAGGATCCAAATGTCAATTTTGTAACTTACTTGGAAACGAAGAAGCATCTTTAGATACAGAACTGCTTTAAATGGCAGTGTGTTTCTTATCCATTTGATTCAGCAGTATAGCCTAGAGATGCCAGATATTAAGTGCCACTTCCAAGCAACATTTCATTTTGTCTGACCAAGTGCCAGAACAGAAATTTTCCTGTGTCACACAGGCAATTTTGAAGTGATTACCTTCTCTGACTGTTTGGTGCCTAAGCTAATAGTGGATTTGGCAGCCAAAAGAAGCTGAGCTCCACCTCAGTACACCCCTTTGTCATGCTATGCCTTGGCATGTTATTCCATGGATAAACACTTTTAACCTATTGAATTTTAAATCCGATTGAATTGCATAAACTCTCTCAGTCCATCAAGTTCCTGGTTAAATTAAATAAAATTTTATTAAGCAGTTTAAAGTGAATGAAGTTATGGCCTAACAAGCAATATGAATGCTTGTGTTATTTTATTCTGTTGTTCTCTTCATGTTCACCATGAAAGAAAACTGTGTTCAAGAGTAGTCTTAACAAAAGGAAATGCAATTTTCAACTGAAAAATAGCAGCTGGTCTCTTGGTGGTGGTAGGTTTTATGTTGTTTTGGGGTTTGGGTTGTTTTGTTCTCTAATTTAATGATGTTTTGTGGTTGGCTTGACCAGAGTGTTAGGTGGTCTTGCTCTCAGATGTATGAGTTGTGTGCTTCTGCCATACCTGCCTCTGGTCTTTGCATGAATATTCAAATGAAAGGACTCTTCACTGCTATAACTTGTTGTGCTGTAGAAGTAAAGATTGAGAGAGAAAATGATGATCCACAGAGTCAGGCTGTTTAATTATTTGTAATGCCTTGTGTTATAATCAAACACTTCTACTGGTTTTGTTTGTACAGTACTTTTTATTAAACATCTTATCTTAAGGCACAACTTGAAAGCATTCCTGAGTAAATAAAAAACGCTGCTTTAGTTTGTTGTATTTTTTTAACATGACCTTGAATACTCCTTGCAGTGAGCTTTTTCTGCAGTTCTGCAGTTTGACTGCCAGAGTTAACATCTCTACTGGTGCCAACCACAGCCTGTCCCAGCCATATGAACTCTAATAGACAGGCTATTTTAGGGAACAGTATATTCATGCATGTGAGGTCCATAATAAATACTAATTTTAAACTTTGCTAAGAACAGTAGAAGAAACATCAAACATTAACTCCAGTGTAGCATAAAAGGAGTTGACACTTGAATAATGTTTGTCTCTCTCTTCAAAAGGTTTAAAAACCTGTTTAAAAACTATGTATTTTAATGTGAATTAAATTATTCTGAATATGAGTTACATTTCCCTCTGGCGTTATGTAAGGCAGCCTGGTCACATAGAAATCATCATCTGCTTCTGAAAGGTGAGTTAACATTAGCTCAGGAGGCAAAGCAGGGTGAGTGTTCTGCAAGACCATTTTTCAGTAGAGAAAAATGTAATTACTACAGGACTTTTTAGGAAATAAAAAATTTAAGAGCCACCCTCTTTCTAAATTCTCTAAATACACTTACAGTTTCTATAGTTGCTTTATTAAGTTTCCCACAATTTTTCACCCATGAAGTACGATACATCAGTTACCTCATGGAAATGGATAAGCATTGTCAGCTCCCTCAGTGAGATTTGTGATGGTTCACCTGCAATGTATGCTGAGTCCTTCTGAAGCTGCCATGTGGGGCAATGCAAGTCTTCCTTCCAAGACTAATGAACTGAAAATTAGGATTTGAGGAGAACGTCTTCATGTGTTTTGCCTAATGAAGTGACTTTTTGTAATTCCACCTGTATGTAGAAATCTGCATTTAGTCTTGTTTTTCTCATGCAGCCGTGGGCAATGCAATTGAGGGTTTCTTCATCTTTTCTCTTGCAGGCCATTTCTCGCCTGTGTGAGGATAAATACAAGGACTTCAGGAAAGCTGCAAAGAAACGGTCCGTCAGTGCTGACAATCTGACTGTGGTTAGATGGTCCCCTGCAATTATCTCCTAACAGAGGAGACTGGAATATTCCTACGGACGTACTGTTTCATCCATCCATTTTTTTCAGAGTGGGTTGGGGGCGGGGGGATAAAGAAAAAAAGACTTTTGATTTTTTTATTTTTAAATCTGTCAAAGCTGCCTTTACAGTGCCTCCCCATTGTGTAGCACACGAGTGAAATACCTAATGGAAGGAGAAATGGAGAAATTGGAGTTCGGGACAGAAGATCGGCAACAATTATTTTCTCACTTCCACTAACAGCTTTACACTTTTTATGAGGAAACAGCAAATCAGGTGCTTGGAAGAAGAAACAAAAAAAAAAATGAAGTAGAGGCAGAAAAATATTTAAGAACTGTGCCATTTTCTATTATACTGTACTCATGAGGGGAAATGGCAGCATAAAAAAAAACATGTAGTCAGATGACTGTGCACTAGAGGAATGACGTTGGGAGAGTTCCATCTTAAAGGTTTCTCTTAATATCTTTTTTTTTCTTGTTGTTGTTGTTGTTGTTTTTTTGCATTCCTCATTGCTGCTTCCCAGGATAAATTCTTCCCCTTGCACAGCAGGAAATACAAAGTCTATATTTACAGTAGCACAAGCCCCTGAATAAATAGTGTTGGGTTTTTTCACTGCACTTTTCTCTGTAACCTGTCTTATTAGCATTATTCTTCTTAATTATTATGCATATGTTACATTTCTTGTATGCCTTTTATTGTATTTTGAAAGAGAGAACTTGACCACAGTGCTGAACCAAAAGTGTGTACAGGGATCAGAAGATCTTCGTGATTTCATGATGTGTTTTATTTATAGTGTACTTGGGTGCGTGTGCCTTCCTGAGTTCTTGGAATCATTTATTTTTCCGTAATATAAAGATACAGTTGTTAAAGTCTTGAGATGATGATGATAAGACTTGGGCCAAATCTCTGAAATTTGCAACAGATCTTGTGATCCTTTTTGCAGATTTTCATAGCATTAGAAGTTTAGCAGAATTCATTCATTTTGAGGGAGATTTTTTTTTTGTATGGCCTGACAAGTTCATTCCTTCACCTCCAGGTCCATTGTTGCAAGCAATATTCTCAATTTTTATATGTTTACTTTAAATCAAAGTGAGTCTGTTTGTATAAAATAAAAAATTATAAAAAAAAAGTTGTTCCAATGAGAAGGCCTGTAGAAGAGCAGAATGGAAATCTTAGCAAGGTATCTGTCACAAGGAGATTTAATTTGAAAGCTAAAATACGAACCCTCATGTTTTTCAGTGTAGGTGCTTATAGAAATTAAAAGTAACCGAACTGTGAATATAATTTCTGACTTGGATTATTAAACTCCTCTGTTATTATTATTTCTCTCTTACTGTTGCTGTTGCCCCCTTGGCAATTGTAAGAACCTTTTATACAAAATAACTTGTCAGTATAAGCATATTTGCTTCATTACACCACAGGGTGATTTTTTTTCCCCCAGGGTTTTTTTTTTTTGCACAGTTTAGAAAGAAACAGCTGAAAGTTCTCAGTTCCCTGAAATCCTGTCCTTGTGACTATCACTGAAGGGAATGGCAGCAGACATCCCTGATTTGTGCACTACTGTTGTAACCCACAAAGATTCCATGTTTGTTTTGTTAAGCCCTATGGGCTTGTAGCAAACCTGGGGGCCCAGAGATGCTCACTTGACTCCCAGAGAGCTTCTGATCCGGGGCCTCCAGGCAGGGATTGAAGCAGTGAAACCAAACAGATTTCTGTTAACTTTCCAATGGGATTTGTTTAGTTTGAGACATGAAGGCTTTGTCCGTAAATTCACCTGATGTCCTTTGGGCCTTTAAAATAATCTAATTCTCATCACTTCTTGTTGTGCCAATGCATCAGAACTGTGAGTATCCAAGTCCATTTTTCCCTTGAACATGGAATGTAAGGCAAGTGTTTATAACAAATTACAGCATTTGAAACTGCTTTACAGATAGCATCAAAAGGAACATTTTCAGAGCATTTGAAAGTCATCCTTTATAAGCATAAATTTAGGCATTAAAATATGTAAAATATTTTGATTTATCAACACTTTGCTAAACTATTTTCCATTTAACTTGATATCAGGAATATTGGTTTTATCCATTTCTGGGTGATAGAGATATGAACTTTGGATTATGTAAAGATACCAATGCATCTACTATAATTTTTGTGAAGTTTATTAAACTACTTTAAAGATTGTATAGTCTATTTATTGTATGTATGTACATACAGTCTGATACTTTAAAAAGTGGATTCCGTAAAACCTGGCTCAGTCTTGTTTAGACTATTGAATATCGTTTTAGCCTTGTGCACTGGACTCTACCTCTGTATAGGAGAATTTTCCATATTCTTAATTAGTACTGATTCTGTGATTAACTTGGTTATGTTTCTTGCACTAAGAATTAAAAAAAAATCTGCTGTAAGTGTGGATTTTTTCTTTAGTTCTACCATATGAATCCTCTACGTTTAGACAGATGTTTCTTTCCCTCATGGTTATAGAATAATTCTTTGCTTTTTCTTCTGGTTTGTTCCAGGGTTGCCAAAAAATACAGTACCTGTCAGTAAATCTGAAAAGTGTCTTTTGTTTGCAAGTTATTCTATACCAGGAAATTAAAAATTAATTATTATTTAGGATTATGTTGTGTTTAGTGTAGTTTTTTCAGCATTACTCTATGGAAAATACCATTGCAAAGTTAGAGAATCACCGGAGATGTAAGAAGGGAGGAGAACCATATAGCATTTTAATTAACAGCACAAATACATTGTGTTTTGCTGTAAATGTTTTCTGGATTAAGGTTTTCATTATTGCTTTGGTCACCAGCTCAGAAATGAAAAGGTGTAGGAGATATAATAAACCTGTCCCTTCAAGCATCGTTGTCTTAATGAATTATTTTTATATGTTGGGCCAGTGGGCCGCTTGTTTGGTAATTTATGTGTTGATAATTGGATCAATATTTAAAAAAGGCATCTTGAAAGGAGTTTTAATCATTCATCTGTATCCAGCCCAGAGTTGGTTCCCTAATTCCTCTTTCCACCTGCAGACCTGTTTATATGTGATTCGCTGTATTTCATTGTTTGTCAGTAACAAACATAATTCTGACAGACACTGTCATGTGGGACTGAGAGCACTGGAGTCATGGGATAAAGTGCAAAAACAAAGCAGTCAAATCATCTGTTTCCACCTTCCACCAATTGCTTCTTCAAATGATACACATATTTTATTGCTAAAAACATACAAACTCCCATTTGTTTAGTTGAATTTTTTTCTTTCAGAAATTAGCATATGTTGCATAATTACTGTTTACTTTTAGGTAGTCTGAACTAAGACTTTGTGTTTTAACACCTTTCTCTCCAGCTTCCCTAATGCCAGAAACCGTAGCTATAATACAAAGATTAGAAGTAACAAAAACCTCATCAGAAAAGGGTGATGGTGGCAGATGACAAAATGACATCTGTTAGTATTGGCTATATATAAAAATAGCAGTATGTGGGAGGGGATAGAGGAACTGAAAGAGCAGAAAAAAACCCCAAAATCTTACCACCTGAAGCAACAAATTATTTACAATCATCCTTAGTTGTTAATGAACATTTCACTTTCCAGTGACATGTTTAAACTCATAATTGTAGTCCTGCACATGCACTGCAGCCTCACATTGCTCTCTGCTTTTTGGTCTTCATGTGGAATTCACTCAATGTAGCTTTTAGCACTTTCCTCACTTCTGTGTAAAACACATTTTACTGTAATTAGAATTTTTTTTTACTTGAATTGGCAGTTATTGGCAACATTTGCCTACTCTGCAGTGAAGTTCCCATTCAGGGTCTCTGATGTGTTCTGAGAAATCAGCTCAGCTATAAACACAAACATACCTATGTGAATGCACCTAGATGTACATGGAAATGTATCTACACCCAAAGTGCAGTGAGTGTCTTTCTGCTGTTTTTTGTCTTTCTTCTCTTACACTGAACTCCATCTCAAGGAAACCACAGAACTTGTGAGACTCTTGAGCTGCATAAACTAAAGATAATGATGGAAAATATGTAGTGACCACTGTTCAGAGAAAATGCTTTAAAAAGGGAAACAAGATTTAGAAGAAAAGCTGCTGCTCATAAGGAAAACAATAGTGATAGCAGACATTGATTATGATGCTGAACAGTTTAATTGTGTGTGTGTGAACCTTGTGAGATGAATTCTTGTGAGAATCCATAAAAGTAACTGGTGAATCTCAGAACCACATCTTCAAAAGGACTGAATGCATTGAGGGCTTTGAGGCACTGGAAAAGTTGCCCAGAGAAGCTGTGGATGCCCCATTCCTGGAAGTGTTCATGGCAGGAGATCTTTAAGGTCCCTTCCAAAATCAAACCTTTCTATGATTATAGCCAAGAAAGCCAGACTTGAGTTTATTTCTGTTACCTGGCCTGGATCACTGGGCTCTTCCCACTAAAAAAAGAAGCAACAGGATGGCAAACTGAAGAAGGGCAGCTGACAGAGCAGTACAAATAGACTGTATTAATAGACTGTGTTTCTTGTGTTCCTTCTAGAATAATTGGCCTGATGCAGTTTGGTGTGAAAAAGGAGTTGTTTTTTCATGCCCTTTACACCATGTGTAATGTGTTTCAGTATTATCAGCAGAGACTTTCAGCTGTTACACATGGAGATGTTTGGTGAAGAGATGCTGAGCAAGCTTCTTGGTGTGGTGAAATGTGACTGTATACCTATGAGTTGTCCAGAATCTCTATGAAGAGTTTGTAAAGCTCAAGATGTCAGTGGTCTCTACAGATGGACAGCAGCAAATAACAACAAAAAGTCAAAAATGGTATATTGTAAAATAGAATTTCTCAATGTACTTACATCATTTACTTTATGTACTTAATTTAGTTTCAGACTTTTTTCCTTGCATCTCTGACACATAGGCTGGGGTGCTGAGGTAACTAGTGCAGTAAAACTTTGAAGCTGGAAAATCTCTGGAACTAGCACAGCCACCCCTTTGAATTCACTGGCAGTGAAGTGAATCCTCAAAAAGCAGGTGACTCATGTGACATGAGGGCTTCTCTAAACAGGCATTAGAGTAAGACAACACCTTCATGTAAGATATTCCACAGCACACTTAAGTATAGAGCTAATTCTTCTCTTAGCTGTAGGTTTTCTTGCTTCACTGCCCTGGGTTTTCATGCCCCTGTATTTTAGATGTTACTATAAATTATTCTCCATGGAAACAGTATCTTGGGAGCGGGCGGCTGTGATACCCTTGCTGTCTTGTATTTAAACAATACACATCATCCTGTGGCCACATACTCTCTTTCATGTATTTCAGGCAAATGAAGCATTCTGCTGTAGAAAAAGGAGAGACAAAAAGATGAGGATTGATGTGCTAGAAGGGCTATGAGGCACAATTAAGTGTGTATCTTTTAAAAATAATCCAGGGAATGATTATGGGGAAATGCATTTGTGCCTTCTGTGCCATCAACAGCAACAGGTATTGATGATACTTTGAGAAGTGTGATGGTGTTAAATTTCTTGGGCAAAGTGTTCAAGGGATTAATGGAACAGGATATTCAGAGTGTTTTGCCGTAGATCTGAGGAGCAGGAAGACCAGGAAGAGCATGTAAAATACATAACCAAGTAATCTTGAATATCAGGCATTAGAATGAATGGCAGAACTATGCTGCTGTCGATACACAATTGCAGTGTTTGGAGTTCCAGAATTTGGAATCACCTTACTTACATAATAACATCCTTTGCCTTTTGTGGCCTTCCAGTAAAAGGTCAATCTGTGTAGGCAAAAGCTTAGAACACATTGCTAAGTATTAGAATATAATCGGTAAAACTTGAAGGTGGACTTTACAAAAAAAACTAAAATAAAAAAAGTAGTGAGAGTTCCCGTTAGGAACAAAAGCTGCAGGAGGTAACCTGATGTGGCTGGGGGGCTTCATCAGTATGAACATTAAGGAGAGCTCAGTATGTGTCAGTCACACTTCTGAAGTCACAGGTTGGGAAGGTGAGAAGAACTGCAGAGAACAACTTCCCCCCTCCCACCCAGGTGATAACAACCCAGCCCTGAGTCCTTTGTAGTTATAATAGTTCTGTGTCAGACCGAGCACAGTTTTGAACAGAGATGGAAAATTATCTTCCAGCTTACAGAGTTGCTTTGCACAAAAGTGAGAATGGTTTAAATGTGTAAATCACCACCAGCATTTGTAAAGTTAAATATTTAACTTATTACTACTAACAGGTGTGTACCTTACACTCTGCCATAGGAATGAGTCCACAGTCTGAATGTCTTCTCTACCAGTGCTTTATAAGGCATCTATTCTCAGTCTGTCCTCTGCGAAACTAGAGGAATGGTTCTTGTAACCTAGAAAAATAATTGGGTGTATCTCGATAATTTCGAATGCTGTCAGGTAAGGTGATCTTCCAGATCTGCCTGATTTAAGGCTTTGGATCAATGTTCCCTCAGCTGAACAGAAACAAATACTGCAAGGCATAAAGCAACAGTACTGACTTCATCTGGAGAAATTGTGGTCATGTCACTCTGACACCGAGCTCAGCGAACAAAGGACCAGGCTGATTCTTCTGCTTCCCCATTCAATCATGAATCTCAGTGAGAACTGAGTCAGTGTTTCTGACCTGTGAGAAATCTAGACTGTGAAATCATTGCTTTTCTGTGGTGGCCTGTCATTGTGGTACATCAGAAAGGCTTTTTTTGTTCTGCTCTGTTTAGCTGGCATGTGGCAGAACAAAGTTTTCTGCCCCTTAAAGTGTGAAAATATCTGAACCGTGTATTGGCTGAAACTCTGTGCTCAGATATCTGATTCCCAGCTGTGACATTTTCCCTTCACCTTTTCTAAAATAATTTTCTCTTAGAAAAAGGAACCAGGTCTAGCAATCAGTTTTAAATTTTCTCTGAAATACATAGCAAATCAGCATCTTAATATTTCCTTTTCAGATGTTTTTTTTATAATTTCAGAGTTGAGCTAAATTTTCCTGGACATCTCAGTACAAGTATGCACGTGAGCATTCCTTTTTGTTTTTAATTGCATTAGATAAGGAATTTCTAGGGTACTTGCTAATAGAAAAAGCAGTTATTTAAGATGTCGTTTGAACCTGTTGGTTGCCCCCTGAGGAATGCATTTATCTGGATTCTTTAACTTATTAAGAATAGGTAAATCCAGTGATACAAGATTGCAGGTCTTCACCCTGTCACCTTCATCCTGTTACATAAACAAAGGAATTTTTACAATTTTCCAATATTTGTAAGAAATTTTACAAATTTACAGACTTCCAGTATAAGCTGAGAGTTTCAGAGGAGGGAGGTTGCAGAGAACAAAAGAAAATTGTAGCTTTGATTTCTAACAATTAGAGAAACAAAACAGAGCAGACTCTAGTATCTATCTTCCTCAGCTTTTCTTCTTCATGAAGTGTCCTTAGGAACAGTTTCAGCGTCTGTTGCCAGATGTCCTGTGTTCTCCTGAATGCAGGATTGCTCTGGGTTTGAACAGAAAGCCCCAGCCCCATCAGCCCTTTAACACCTGAGGTGCATTCTCAGGGAAGTCACGCTGAAATATGATATAAAATGGTGGGTGATGCAGGAGAGTGAGGGAAGAGGACCTCTAGGGGCAGTGGAAGAGTGTCCTTGGGCTGAGTCAGCACCCAGGCTGAGGAAATAGCTGAGGAGCTCAGGCTTCCCACCCCACAAGTTCCTTACCCTCGTCCTTGCAGCCACAAGCCTGAGCTTCCACTCTGGGCATTGAAAGGATTGAATCCTGTGGGTCTGCACTGGTCTGTGTTATCAAATGTACATGTACAGGACAAAGTTAGGTGAAATTGGGTCTGTGTGACTGGGCAGCCCCAGTGCATCTCTCACCTAACATAGGCTTGCAGCTGTTTTCCCCTGCAGGGATCTCATGCATCAGTCTCTGCATCTTGCCTGGCTTCCCCCAGTGCTGTAGCTGTCCCCACGGGCTGTGCCAGTGTCTTGGGATCTGCCTGCTGCACAGAGCTTCTGGCATTTCCAAGCACACCTAACTGGGCCTCCTTCCTGCTCCAGTGGGTGATAAAAATGTAAAAACTTGNATAGTAACAGCAGTTAGGAGGCACAATACAGGTCACAAAGGAATATATCCATAAATATTATGGCCAGTTAAAATAACTAATACAATTTTTAATAGTGTCAGGAACACAGTAATTGGTAGTAATTTTGTAGATTACATTGAAGTGGCAAAGTATTTGTCATAATGCAGAGGAGGCAGAAGGATTGAGCTAATGGTCCTATTCTGTCTTTGTGTGCTGCGTTCATGCCTTGCCATAGTAATAAAATTTCATTTCTGTTATTGGTACTGAAAGAATTTTCAGTGGAAGCTGTTTGATATCTTGGAGTGACAAAATCACTTTACCCAGGTGTTCTGAAAGGTTTTGCTGAGGCAAAGCTTGGTTGGCTGTAGATATTTCTCAGTTCTAGGGGGGAAATACCTTTGGAAGAAAGCTGAAGGAGAGCAAGTGTAGAAATTATTCTGTATTTGTGCTGGGCACAGTGAATGGAGAGGCTGAGGTGCTGTGCAAGTGATAGGTAGGTAAACTGAGCATAATCAGTAATCCCTGCTGTTTCATGGAAAACAGACTGTCAGACTATGACTTACAAACAAACAGGACCTAAACTGCTGTTCTTCCCCATTTCTGCTGTGGTTTACCTTCCTAGCATGATCTTGCTGCTCTCTGCTTTGGCCCCAGGAGGACGATTGCCAGGTGTGTTCATCCTGAGGGACATTGCCCTGCCTCTGAACGACCTCGTGAGCTGCTCCAGGCAAGGGAGCACTCCTGGTGTGTCCCCAGCCTGCCTTGGGGATGGCTCCTGTGGGGAAATCCGCTCTCAGTCATTCCTGTCTATTTTCCTTTGCTCTCTAAAACATCAGAATAAATCCTTTGGGATTCATGTTACCATTTTTAGGTTGTGGTAAAAATTTACAAGGCATGGATGAGAGTTGGGTGTTGAATTCCTGTGAATTTTACTAAGAACTAAACAATTGAGCCAAATTTTATGATGCTTTTCTGTTTAAATCAAAAACTCCTGGTGGATAGAATACAGAGAATATGAACACTATTGAATATTATGGCTGTTTAGCAAGGGAATTCCTTGTGTACTGCCCAGTATGTGTTGAGTTCATTAGCAATGATTATTAAAAATGGCTCTTGGAAGAAAACAAAGCAGAAACCATGGAAACTGTAGGCTACTGGCATGGCAGGACTGTAATGTAAAGCAAAGGTTTGGGGAAGAGGGCAAATTCCAATAATGAAATAAAAATTTGGGGGGTTTTTTCCTAATGTTGTGGAGATTGACCTATCTGAATTTTGTTTAAGTTACTTTTTACAAGGCCACACTAAACATAAATAAACAGACTATTATCAGGTCACAGTTTAAGGTCAAAACAAACCTCGTAAAACCATGAGGTGATGTGCATCTCATAAAGGTGAGGTGCATAAACTCAGTGATGTGTTGTCCTTTAAATGGCCAGATGTACATACATAATTTGTACATCCTGATATCGATGCAAGAAATCTAATAATTCTTTTCTCTGGTAAGTTGTGAGTAGCAACTATGAGACATAATTAGTTTTTTCACTTCATTGTTCATTAAACACAGCTGAATATCAAAATTTCTCATTATGAAAGAGTATGATAGACACACACATTCTTTTTAGACAGAAATACTCTTCTGGATAAGGCTTTTATTACACACAGGATACAGCTTTTATTTATTTAAAGCCATATATTCAAGATGTAGATGAGATTTAATAGAATATACTTTTTGACTTCTGCATAGGAATGCATTTGACTTGAAAATGACATTTCTTCACATGTGGGAAGAAATCCATAGCTGCTACTGCCTGCAGTGGTTCCTGAAGTTTAAGCTGTGTGTGAATTAGAGGGGAAAAAAATCCCATTTCTCTTTTCAGGTTCCCCCTTTCATTTCTGTGTTAGTTTAGCCTTTTTCCCTGTGCTTGGTTTAATGACCACGTAGTTGCAGTGCATCTGTCCATGGTGAAAGAAAAAGCAATGTCAGTGTTCAGTAACAGAGACAACAGTATAGGGTTTGTTTCTTAAAATGATCAGCCATGAAATACAAGAAGGTGTAAAGAACTCTTATTTTAAATCCACAGTGGCTGCCTGTATGTTAAATCTAAGATGACAGATTTATTTACTGAAATCCAGAACCAACACAGTAACCCCTTTTGTTGTGTGTGTTGCAAACAGGGATGTTTGCTCTCCACAGCTCTAGCAATATTCAGACTTAGAAACAAAGTATTAAATTTAAAGCATGGTGAGTCAAAGATATTCTTTCCATATTCTGTTAATTATGAAATCTATTTCCAAATTGCCTAAGGCATTTAAACAATTCCCATGGTATCAGCTCACCCTCCTTTTTGCCTGCCTGACCATTGCTAGGTGTGGACCTGCTTGAGGGAGGAACTCCTTAGTGCCAGGTGTTAGACACTAATGAAACATGAACTCACCTGTTTCATCATAAAATACAGGATCCTTAAACATTCCAAACCTTCAGTTTTGCATTTGGCACTGTGAAGAAAGGGATGTGTAAAGCTCAGTGTCAAATGTTAAGTGCAAAATTCTAAAAAGAGCTGGAATCTCTCTTATACAAGATTTTTTTGCATTACAGTAGAGCAAATTTCAGTAAAAATGTCATGGGCTCAGGTAGCTACCTATTTCAGTGGGAGTTAAGCAGGTAATAATGTGCTTTTGAAAATCCAATGGACTCACTTTGTACTTTCACTCCTTAGTAAATTAAATGCTTTTGAAGAAATTGGCCCTGAGCTCCTGAATGAGAATATATTTTCCATTACTTAATTTTCCTTCTCTGTCTTGAAATGTTCAAAATCCTTGGTTGAGTAGCTGTGAAGTTGCTGAACCAGAGTCTGAAGAAGAGCTGTTTTTTCCATTTGTCGCCCTCCTAGAAGCAGGTTCCATTTAGAAATATGAATATTCAAATATTTAGAATAAGGGGCTCTGCTTGAGACAATATAGGAGAATGGTCTAAATCCCTAAGAGAGCATGCAGTAAAACACAGTCTTTTTTTAGATTTACTAAATAAGTACAGGAACAGTGAGACCACACAACACATTGGGCACTGAAGCACCAGGCTGAAGTGCCTGAGAGGACAGAGCTGGTGTGGAAGTCAGCAAGGTTGATTCCAGTCCATATGAGCAGTTAAAAAATGAGCTCAACTTCACTGTTCTGGATGTCCTTCTGAGCTCTTTTAGACACACATGCATGGGCATTTATGTACATTTGAGCATGTGTGCATGCAGCTCCCCCTGGGAGTAGAAGGCAGGTAGAGATGGGGAAGGGGGAAGCACATTTGTTGAGAGTTTCTGTTCCTTGCTCTGAACTCTGCCACTTCTGGGGACCAGTGGGTTAGAGGCTGAGCAGTAGGGATTAGGATCATGTTGTTTAAGCTCTCCAGTGAATAGTTCATGATGGAAAACATTCACTTCTCCCCTACCTCAGTGTGTGTAGGCTCAAAAGCTGGAGCTGTGATTACCTTGCCTTCTCCATGTCTGAATAGCTACAGTGGCTGTTCTGGGCACAGGATGCTTTCAAACCTTTTTCCCTGCAGCAACACCCAAGTGGCAGCTGGACAGGGGTCCCAGGGAATGCAAAATGTGCAGTGCTGTGTGTGCCTGTGTAAAGCAAAGGGCTTTCCACACTGTGCTGGCTCCTTGTCTGTGTGTGTCCTGTGAAGATTGTCATGTTTACATGTGTGTGTGTGTGTGTACCACCTATGTCTTAAACAGAGAATTTGTTATGGACAGCTTTTCCCACTATTTGTTATTGTCCTTCATGTCCAGCTTGTTTCTTTCTCTCACCCTACTGTATTTCACAATTTTTTTTAAAAAAAGGCCATCAAGATAAATTGCCTTTTAATGTGTACTGTCCCTTCCAAATAGATTCCCCAACCTCCCCACATATAAATCACCTCCAGAAGAGCTAGATTTACTGTGAGATTTGTCACTAATATATATAATTCTTGCTAAAAAAATTCTAAGTAAATTTTAAAACTAGACTTTAAAATATTAGAGATGCATCTGTGTTTTTTCTTTCTTAAATTATGATCTGTCAAAGAACCTGGACTGCAACGTCAGATCCCTTCTCTGTTAGGGAAGCTGCTATGCTGACCCATTTTGCCTTAACCTTAATTTAATTGGTAGAGAGAAATGGCTTCATTGCCAGATGCTGTGCAGGGTGCAGTCTCCCTTAGTAACTCCCACTTCACTGCACTTTGGTGTCGTTATTGTAGGTCTTGAGTGGGTCAGACAGACAGGTTTGGGATTTGCTATGCCAGGGGAATGACTATTTTCTGGAAATTCTTTTTGATGTGTGATGTAGATTGTGGCACCCTTCAGGTGACTGATTTGATCCTGAAGTGACTTCAAGCTAACTCTGCCTTCCCTCTGGATGTCATTCTGAGCCAAGGACTAACTGAAGTGTCATTGCTTTGTGTGAAGTAAGCCAGGTCTAAGCCTAGGGATGTGGCACAGGTCCACACTGCAGTGAGATGCAGTTCCAGTAGTTCAGTTCCAATGTTTCAGTGGGTCTCTTAACAGTGATGGAGTCACATCTGTGAATTTTTGCAGGATCAAGCCCTAGACCTGTGGTAAGGGGTTGTAAATGTGGACAGCACTTGTGAACTTTAAAATGGATTTAATTGTGTCTTCTTATGTTTCATTGTTTGTCTCTGAAAGCTTTCCAGTGGCTTTTAGGGCCCTTCCTACAATCAGATGGGATGAGGTGCTGCTGGGTTTCAAAGTTTAACTTTACCCAAAGTTGGTGTTTTCTGCCTGCCTCTCTCTTTGTCTAGAATACAGTGCAAGTTCACAGATCTGGCAGCTTTCTAGGCTGGGAAGAGCTGTTTGTGGCATTCCAGAACTGGACTGTGTGCAGAGTGAAGGGGCCGTGCACTGCGAGCCCATCCTCTGAGGAGGGAGATGGCTCCAAACCAACTGGTGGCACTGCAGAGCTGGGGTCCTGCTGCTGCTGCACCCCTGTCTGTAACAGTGCTCTTCCTGTCTCCTTACAGTCTGTACAGACCAACAGGGAATGCAGGGAACAGGTAAAGATAAATAATAAACAAGGGGGATTGTATGGTGAATATCTTCAGCTATGATGTGGAAAACCTTCAGATGGGAACCATGGCCTGAAAGACAGTGCTGAGCCAAGGGGTGAGGAAACTGATGTCTGTGGTTTTGTGGAGAACAAACACTTTATAACAACCACCACAGAGTGGAGCCCAAACTTGGACTGATGGCAGAGGCTTGGGAAGAGGACACAGCACAGAAAGGAGAAGCACTGGATTCAAGTGAGATAGGAGCTGTCTAGAAAAGTTTAAATAAAAAGAAAAGCTAAAGTTGTCTGAAAAAGCTAAAATACAGTTCAAGATTTCCGACCTAAACTAAGCTGCACCATGACTCTGGAGGGTGCCTGCTTTCTCTTAGGAAAAAATGGGCCACCCTATCTCAGTGCATCCATGCTGTGGGATCAGATGTTGTTGCCTGGTATAGTTCCTTGGGCAACAGTCTGGGGGCTCAAATTCCTTGCTGTTATCCCTCTTACACAGATGGTAGAGGTCTCACAGCAACGACAAGCAAGGATATTTTAACTGACAATATTGACAGAGACAATTTATAGTCTATTGTGTGGATGCAGCTGCTGAGCATTCATATCCTGCCACCGTCTTGGCATTCCTGACTTTATTTTTGACAATGGGGGTTTAACCAGGAATACCTTCATATCTCAGTGTAATTCATATCTTGGCCTTTGCATCTTTTCTCTATTGACTTTCTACAGCTTTCCTTCCTTCCCATACTTCTCACGCACACATCTCTGGTTAAAAAAAAAAGAAAAGAAAAAGAAAATGTGTCTCTGTGTGTGTGTCTAAGTAAGTCAATGAAGATAAAACCATCATCACACACCATAAACAAAACTTGGTAACAGAAGAAATGGCTGTTTGGCAAATATTCTATATAAATCAGTTCTGAAACCAATAAATTTTCTGTATTTACTACTGCAATTAAAAATCTTTTTACACAGATAACAGAGAAGGCATTTTTAAGGGCCATCTTTCCAACCCCACTTTTAGGATTTCCCTAGGATGGGGTTTACTACACAGAGGACGTTCAGTGTGTTCTGCCAAGGCATTGCAAAGCCTGTGAGCAGAGAGCTGGGAAGAAACTCTTTGTGCAGTTATATTTTTCTTTATAAAACTATTAGTTTTACCTTTTATCCAGGTAAGATGTGCTCAGTCATAAAGCTCAGCCCAGCTGCAGTGCCCCTGAGTCATGCAGTGCCCCTGAGTCATGCAGTGTCTCCACACAGCTCCCTCTGAGCTCCCCTTGCTCCCCCAGAGCAGTCAGGGGTTGAAGCACATGAGCAGGGCTGCAGTGCCCAGCCTGTGCCTGGGCCCTTGGTGCTCCACAGCTGTCAGGAAATCACTTTTCTCCCTTGCTGCATCACACAGAGAGTCCTTCTTCATCTGTTTTTGTAGGGATTGTTACTTTTTCCTGACTAAGTTTTCACAGTATGCTTGTCCCTGCTACAGCACAGATTTAAAAGGCCAGAGTAACACCCCAAAACTGATTGAATGGTGGGTGGAAAATGGTGGTAAATTATTTCCCCCAAGGTAACTTGGGTGAAAAGCTGAGAGTCTTATTTTCAGCCCTGCTTTTTCCTGGGGTACAGCACAGTGCCACAATGTCCAGGACGTGCTCTGCAGCCAAGGAGCACCGGCCCCATCAGCATCCTGCTCCAAGGGGGAGCTGCCTCCACCACTGCTAAGGGCTGCTGGGTGTCAGAACACTGCTCAATCAACCCTCAGATCTTTTGAGCAATCTCCAAGCAGTTTGAGTGAAGTACCAAGAAGCTTCAGCAGAAAGAGCTGATATAAATTAAAAGTAAGTAACTTGTGGCATCTTGAAAACCAGCTCCATTCTCAGGATTTTTATTTTTTAAAGCTTCCCCTGGTTTTCATCTTGCCTGCAGGGAGGCTCAGCCTGCTGGCTGGGTCAGCACACAGAGGAGAGTTTGGTGTGGCTGTGATTGACAGGGCCATGGTATTCTGTCAGGGAGGTTTTGATTTAGAAACCAAGTGGTTCTGGGAAATTTCAATGGGATAGCTTCCAGTGACCTGAAGTTGTCTTTCAAACACAAGGATGCTCATCCTTTTCTATCCCCTTTCCTTCTCTTGTTCATCTCCAGTTCTTGTGGGGAGACAGAGAGGTCTCTGTTATTTCCTGGTCTATGCTATTTTTTCCTCTCTCCCTGTCTTTCACCACAGAAGTATCTCAGCAATGCCAGGAGGCTGGTATGTCCTGGGAGGGTAAGAATAGTCTACAATGGCAGAGATCACTCCTGTTGTTGTTTGTCCACTTGCAGTTGCCTGGACAGAGGATCCACTCAGAGGTAGGAGCAATTGGATCTGACAAGCTAGAGCTTTTGCCAGACAACGTGTTAAAGGCTGAAGAAGATTTATTCCAATATTCAAAGCCAACAGTCCTGTTCAAATCATCAAAATAATCCTTCATCAACACGTTGTGGCTGAGTTCCTGGTTTCTGTCCTTGACCCTTAGCAAAATGTTCTCCCTTTTGTATTTTTTCTTCTCTTTTTTATACCCCCTTTCTTCCCTGTCTAGGTCTAATCTCCTTTGGGAATGACAAAATTGTTAGGACATCAGAAGCTGGACGTGTTCTGAGCCTGTTCAAACATGGAGCACTGGGACTCACTGGGATTTTTGATTGTCACACTCAACTATAATGTAACTATTGTAGGTAAGTACTTTAAAACAGTCCTATTCTTTCTTTTACTGCTTCATATCCTGAAGCCAGCCAAGTGTCCTACTGATAATCCACTTTAATTTTTCTGTGGTTTTGTAATCTGTCCAGTAGGTTGTTTTCCTGATACCTGATAGAAGAGGTTTGTGTATTCCTTTTCTTGTTAAAGAGATTGCTTCTCTTTCTCTGACAGATTTTTCCTGAACATTGCATAAAATATTCTGGCAAGGTTTTCAGATTTGGGTCTTCTTGATGACAGGACTTCCTGTCAGCTGGAAGAAGGGTAAAAACACACAGAAGTAATTCTGAGCTTATACCACATAAGGTGAATGGTAGAATGTACGCAATAGCTTTAGTAACAAATTAGAAAAGTTAAAGAAGAGGACAGAAGACTCACTCTCTTTTACAGGAAGAAGTTTGTGGTTACTACCATTGTGGTTAATTATCATTGCTTTTCATTTCTTATTTTTATAAACAAATAAGGATCGCCTGCATTAAAAAAACCCAACAAAACCAAACCATCAAAATGCTGCTGTCTTTTCCTTAGCTGTTTACTGTTTGGTATTTTACCCCTATTATTGAAATAAGATGCTGTTCTTCTTTCATGGGTTACTTTGAGTAAAGTGTGAGCCAGAGAAAAACGTTCAAGGGCTCTTTAAAGACTCCTTGCCTGCAGCAGTTGCTGTGGTTTGTGCTGTGCACTGCAGGGAGCACCCAGCTGAGCCCCAGCAGGGTTGGTGGAGAGGCTTGTTCTTGTATGTTTAATCAAGATTGGGTCTTTAGGGATGGGGATGCATGGAGGGGTTATCTCTCAAATGTATGTCATACTAAACTACTTCCTAAGGAGCCATTGATTTTCCTTAAGCAGCGCTCCCTATTGTACATGTTCTAATTAAAAATTGATAGTGAAATTGCATGTAGTATTTT
The DNA here is from genome assembly GCA_013399225.1 of Rhipidura dahli. NCBI lineage: Eukaryota > Metazoa > Chordata > Aves > Passeriformes > Rhipiduridae > Rhipidura > Rhipidura dahli. The sequence continues at coordinate 196,284 of VXAC01002378.1, forward strand.
GAGCCTAATTAACTAATGAGCTTCAAACGCTTTGAGGTCCTAGCAGGGAAAGAAAATGCTACCTAAGGATGAAACATGGCTTGCTAAAGATGACAGGTTCTGTAGAGCTGGTGTTTCCTATTGACCCACACTGTGTCAGAAAGTGAGTGAGAGTAGAGCCTGCCAGCAAACACAGGAAAACCACCACTACAGCTCAGGCGATTAAAGATAAAATGGAAAGGCCTCAATTTATTTATGGTTAGGTAATAAACTTGACAGGAGCAGCAGTTTCTCTGACAATCTCTCATAAACCTTACATATTCTTCACCTTTTTCCACTACAGAGTGCAGTTTTACAGTTCTAGCCCACAATCAGTCTGCTGGCCACAAATGGTTTTTAGGGGGCACTTGAACTTAATGTTCAGTACCACAACAGGTATCACACAGATATAGGAATATTTTAAATTCACACCAACTACTGGGAAATAGCTTTATGGGAAATATAGAAGAAAATTCTCCAAGACAATACCTATAAATTATTGTATAGTTTATAGAAAAATACTTTATGATCTGGATTTTAAAAAAGCCTTTATAATGTGTATTGGTGCTATTCCACAGATTGCATAAAAAACCTTGTGTTCCTGTGAGATGTGCATTCACTATTAATGACTTGAGCTTTTCAGTGCATTTCCCAGTCATTAACTCTGTATAATATACTTCTCTTTAGTCACTGAGTCTTGCTGTTTCTCTGCCTGTGTTTACAGTTGGTGTCTTAACAATTCTTTAAAAGAGAATTAATCTTATCATTCTTTCATCTTATTTTTTCCCTCTTTTCATTATTAAGTGGGGTTTTTTTTCCTCTTTTCTTGTAGGGCATTATTAAACTAAATTACTTTTTCAAAAGTATATAGGGAGCTTGTGACAGGATTCAAAAGGAAACATGAGAACTTCAAGTGCTAAACTTAACTTCAGATGTTGAATTTTTCTGTGTGTTTGTACAGAATGCATTTTTAAGTTTTGACAATAGAATGGAAATTTTTAAGCCTTCCCATCCTGCCCAGGAAAAGGTTTTAGAATTTCACAGAATCATAGAATGGTTTGACAGAAGAGAACTTTAGGTCTGAGTGGAGAAAAGCTGCTCACCAAGGTGAACGAAGGCCAGAAATCATGGCCAAGATAGGGCAACCAAAGGAGCCAGAGAGAGAAACATCTGGGGTACACATTTGCACACACAAATGAACACTTGTAGAGCATTTTGCATAAGTTTTCTAATAATAAAAATAATAACTAATTAATGGCTTGCTAGTAAATACCATTCTAGACACAATGGAGAGATATTGTTGGCCATAGTAAACTTTACACACAGTGTCATGGCCAAGACCAAGAGCAAGTACTGTGTCATGGAGCAATCTTTTCTGACTTGATGAGGTTCATATTGTGTTACCTGATCTGTACTATTGAAATAGGACAAAGTTCAGGTGCAGGGGTAGGGACCCAGTAGCAAGGAAAACCTGTAAGTGAAATGGGATTGTTTAGTCAGTTTTGATCTCTTTTTATCAGTTTTCATTGGATTTCAATTGGCATGGCTTATTGTTAAACTCCTACATTGTCAAGTCTAGACAAAGATTATGGAATATGTCACCTACACATTTTCTCTGAATTTTCAGTCCCAGTCAAAAAAAGCCAAAGAGGAGCTACTAGGAGGGGAAACGATTTCTTCAAATGCCTTGTGTATAGAAGGCATCACTGTATTACCTGCCTTCCTTCTCAGGCTCTGACTCTTTTTCTTACCTTTCCTTTTCTTGTAGGAAAGATCTGGCTGATATTGATAATCCTGCTGCGAATGGCAGTGGTGGTGTTAGCAGGCTACCCCCTGTACCAGGATGAGCAGGAGCGCTTTGTCTGCAACACCCTGCAACCAGGGTGCTCCAATGTTTGCTATGACTTGTTCTCTCCTGTGTCTCACTTCAGATTCTGGCTCATTCAGACCATGTCTATCCTGCTGCCCTATGCTGCATTCAGTGTTTATGTTCTGCACAAGGCAGCCATGCACATTGTAAGAATGCACTGTCTGCTGCACGGGTGCAAGGGGAACAAGGGTTTATCCAACCCCAAAGATGTGAAGGAGCTCTGTAGAAGTGCTGTTGTCAAGAAAGTAGATTGTGCTGCAGACAACCTAAGTGTCCTTAATTTTTCAGGGGCATATACCATTCATCTTTTTTTTAGAACCCTGCTTGAGGTTGCCTTTGCAGCTGTGCAATATTTCCTTTTTGGATTTTTTGTTCCTGACCGCTTTTCCTGCTACCACTCACCTTGCACAAGCACTGTTGACTGTTACATCTCCCGGCCCACTGAGAAATCCATCATGATGATTTTCATCTGGGGGGTCAGCAGCCTGTCCTTCCTGCTTAGCCTTGCTGATCTCATCTGTGCTCTCCGGAGAATGACAGCAAGAAACCAAAGGAACAAGCTGCTGACAAACCTCTGCACAGAGAAGGAAAGCATTTTACATCTTCCCTCAGTACAGCACAGTCGCTCTTCTCCACCTCAAAATGAAGATGGCCCAGTAGCAAATAGCTGTCAGACCAGTGATGGCTCCTGCTCACTTCTCTCTGAAGAGGAAGAAGAGGCTGTGCTTCACCCTGAGGGTGTTCCTCAGCAAAGTGCCAGCGCTGACCTTAGCAGCAGCAGCAATCAGTGCTGTGTATCAGGAGATCTTGCTGTTAAGCAGCAGAGCACAGAAGAACCCACATGTGCCAGTGACCACCAAGGAACTATCTGCAGGCAAGTGAGACCCAGACTTCAGCAAGACTTCGTTAAAGATACTGCCCTGGCTTTGAGACCTCAGATCAAGTCTCCCCATGGAGTTTCTTCCTCTGTGGTTCAGAGCAAGCTTTTGGGATTCTACCCTTCAGCTGAGCTAAAAAGCCCTGATACACAATCAAATTATAGCAGCACTAGCTGCCTAAGGTCAAAAAAGTCAGAATGGGTATAGAAGGCATAGTGAACACTGTGAGCTTGACAGGGCAAATCATTGCATCGCTGAAGAGGCTTCAGGGAGTTTCAGCTGAATCCTTTGGCTGTGGTTGTGCTGTAGAGACACTCTACAATGCTGTGTACCTCTGTTAGAAAAGAAGCAAAAACTTTGGATAAGAGTTTGAAGGATATTCTATTAAGGGACATGTTCACTAGAAAATGTGACATCTTTATGTTTTTCTGCATGTAGATAGCTTAAAAAAGCTGTGGACTGTCGCTGATGTGACTGACCTGGTTTTCCAGGAGTATATGTGAACACTTGTTTACTCTAACCTAGTTTTGTTGCAAAAGATTGAGCTTAGCAAATATATGGCTTTTAAACACAGTTGTATGTTGTTACTGTCAGTGGCTTAATTTATCTCCTCATAGTAAATTCTCAAAGCCCACAGGATATTCAAGAAGAAGACTAAACAGTGAATAAAATAAAAATACTTGTTTTGTAGCAAAGTCTTGGTGTGTAAAAACCCCTGGATCTTGCTGCTTGAAGGCAACACCTCTCCCATCCAGCAGTGCCAGGGCAGGACCTTTCTCTGACACCGGTGCCAGCTGCAGTCTCACCACGTCTGAGATAGTCAACTATAGCACCTCCCAGTAGCTAGAGGGGCCTACAGGAAAGTCAGATTCCAGAGGGATTTTAAGAGGATATGTAGCGATGGGACAAGGAGGAATGGCTTCAAGCTGAAGTAGGGTGGGTAGCAGTGAAATAGGATCAGACACAAGGAAAAAGTTTTTACTTGAAGGTGGTGAGGCAGTGGAAGAGTTTGCCCAGAGAAGCTGTGGACGCCTCATCCCTGGAGGTGTTCAAGGACAGGTTGGATGGGGCTTTGAGCAACCTGGTTTAGTGGAAAGTGTCTCTTCCTATGGCAGGGGGTTGGAACTAAATGATCTTTAAGGTACCTTCCAACCGAAACCACTCTATGGACACCACAATAGCCTCCAAAATAGAGTGGCTGTGCCCACATTAGCTGCTGGGCACGCTCCTGTGCTCAAGCATTGCTCAGGAGAAAACAAAGAGGTGTGAGCCAGAAGGGTGTCAGGGAGTGCTCCAGCAGCTTCACAGCCCCTGAGCAGCAGTGACCAAGCTCTGGCTCCACTGACCCTGCCCTGGTGTAATGTGCTACTGACACATTTACAGGGTGTTACCTCTCAGCCCTATATAGTCACACTGGGCTCTCAATTTCAAGAGGTGGGAATGAGTCACCTGACCTGTTTTAGGCATCTCTAAAGGTGAGTCACTTTATAGATATACCTGTTTCTCCCACAATATGATTATCTCAGACCTGGGTTTAGGGAAAATGGTTTCTACCCTGAAAGAAGGATATAGTGGCAATGCCTATATCAAAGTGCTCACTCTCTTTGTCTGACAGATTACTAATGCTAATAATTTGAAAACATATCTAAATTGAGTGAATCACAGAAGATTTTATTACAGTCATGCTTTGTGCTTTCCTTCAGTGTTTAATTCTGTCTCATTTGCATAAGCGTGGTCCAGCACTGCAGCACGGCAGTGCTTGAGAAGAATTTTCTTTTATCTACAAGTCAGTGGAGCTTGAAGGTTGCACATACCTGCAGATCATCAGTGGGAGTGGATGTGGAGGAGCATGTACCCAGAGAAATGTGCTGGTGGTAGTGTCTTATAAAACAGATTATTCAGAGGGTGTCCAGAACTGGTATTTGTAGATACTGCTTGGAGCTGGAGTAGCTACAGTGCTGTTTAGACCAGGCACAGATCTAATCTTGCTCTTGGGCTGCCGTGTAACAAGATGCTGTAATAACTCAAGGCCTGGCTCCTATGTGCAGGACATGAAGGGACAACAGCTTTCACATTGTCCCTTTTCTCTCCTGTGGGTGCAGAAGTCTTCCACACAATTAGGCTCATTACCTCTGCGTATCATTTCTTGCATGTGTAAGCTAAAGACTAGCAATTATCCCTTCTCTTCTGCATTGCCCCAGAATTAGATGGCTTAATATATAGACAGAACTGCTCTTGGGGTCAGGAGCAAAGTACTTTGGGATCCTGAGGTAGGCTACAGGCATTTTTAATTACTGCCTTCTTAGTAAGGTTTCCTCCTCTATTAGCCCTGTTTGTTTCTTTCATCATGAATGCTTGTTGTGTGATTTGTCATTTTCAGGGTAGAAGCAGCATTAATTATTAAACTTATCATAGGCAGAAAAACATTAAATATTTAAACTTCTCGTCCTCTAAAGCCTCTTTAATGGGGTCTGTGCTGATTACACATGCCATGACAAAACATCGCAACAATGAAACCTTTTATGATTCATTGCATCTTCTCAGCTGTGAGAAAGAATGCAGGGAGCAAATGTGGATCCAGTCCATTGCATACATCCCACAGCATGAGATATAAATAGAGTAGGTTAAATAATAAATGCATTGTGGCTGGACGCAGTTTGGGTTTTTTTTTGTCTCTGGTTAGACATTTTTTAATGACTGATGTCTCATTTCAAATCGGAAAGATCCTGTTTGTGTTTGAAATGGAAAGTGAAATTAATGGATGTCTTCCTTAGTCTGTAGATTCTTCTTGTGAGATTGTGACCTTTGGGTTGTGTTGCTCCTCTGCAAACCTGGCAGATTTTGGGACTCATGAATCCACTGACACTTAATTCAGAGTTAGTGTAATAAGCACTTAATGTGTTTATAAAAACTGTGTATTAAAAGAGAAAAATTTGTTATGGGATTTTCCCTGGGGAGTGAACAGAAACCTCTGGCATCAACAACCTGCTCCTAGGGGGATGATTCAGAGTCTTCTACTACCATTTCTCCAAGTCACATTTATTAATTACAAAGATCAGTGGATTTGCCAGCAAGAGAAGACCAAGGGAAGAAATGCAAAGGAAGTTTGAACTTTTGTGAACTTTCAGAGCTCAAAGAAATGGAAAGTGATGGTTGGGAGGGGCATCCACAATGAGGAGGAGAAAGTAGCAACAAAGATCTGTTTGGAAAAAAAAAAGAGGATGACCTCTAATTTCACTTTGTATTCAATAGCACTGTGGAGGTGCTGTAGACAGGTCTAGATTTCTTAGAGTGAGCAAAAGAACTGCTAGATTTGAAGCAAGGAAGCAACAAGATTTTCTGCTGTTTAAACAAAGATTTAGTCTTTTAAACTCAAGTACTGGTTTTGTAAGTCCTTCCAGAATTTGTTACATACTCAGAAAAATGTTACAAAGGTGCTTGTTACATTTACCAATGTGTCTTTAAATAATTTCTCAACCCATCTACTTCAGAAAAGCATTTCAAAGACGGGTTGAAAGCACAATACTGCTAAAACAGCCCTCAGGGAGCTTTGTCTTGCGCTCCAAGTGCAGGTGACACTTGCACCCTGAGGTAGCTTTATGAAGAAATACATAAGATATATACATTTCTCATCCAGTCTCATGTGGTACTGATCATGAGACTATACAGAAAGGAATTGAGCTCCCTGGAATTAAGAGTTGGAACCCAGCAGGAAATCTATGATAAAATAGTTTTCACATAAGAAATAATTTTTTTATTGGAAAATTTTAAAATATCTTTAAAATGTTGTTTTCTTAGTATCTTCAACTGCACCACAGCACTGCTCTTGCTAAATAAGTATCTACTAGGTGCTGGAGACCCGGAATTTTCATGTTTTCTATGCAGTAAAATCAAGTAATGCTGGAAGTTTCTGCAGTATGAGCATGACTGGAAGAAAAAAAAAATATCAATTTTGTTACCCTTGACTAAAATAGATTTCAATTTTTTTCTAAACAATTTTTCAATTTATTTTGTTTTGTTTTGTAATATATTTTTAAATACCAAAATAAAAGCCAAACTAGTTTAGAAGCCAAGTTTCAGTCACTTGTAATCACTTTATCCTCTTTTTGCACTCTCTAGGTTGGGTCACTTTGATTTACTCTCATCAGCTTAACAGAAAGCTGTGGCTCTCTCTTCTCTTGTGAAAGACACTGTAAACAGGTGTCTAGGGAATGTATAATTTCCTGTCAGCAGCAGTTGTTCCCCATGAATATCTCAGTTCAGCCCAGAATAAGTATTAAATCTGAAGTTAGCAGTGTAGAGACATCCTCAATGTATTCTTTCAAGTTATTAACTGTCCTTACATCATTATTTCAATTATTAGCTTTCCAGAAGACATCCTTATAGAGCATATTAATTGGACATTATATTATTGTAATGTCAATGGAGAACAGATAAATTGTTACTGCCTGAAGTATTTTAGGATAACAAAGAAATACATCTCAAAAAATATGAGAGTAGAGTAGTTGAAAAGGCTGTTCCTTAACTTCTGTCTTTTGAACTGCTTTTAATAGCCTGATGTTCCACTGACAGAGAAAAATTCTGTTTCCTTCCATTTGGTTTGGCAGGCAGGATGTCCCAGGCCATCTCGAGCGTTGTAATTTATTTATGGGAGTGCACACACAGTGCTAAGTCCCAGGACTATTTCATGATCCTGTGCTGTTCACACTGTGGAAATGCCAGGAGACAGAGAGCTGTCTCTAATTCAGTGTCTGCAGGTAACACTTCGTGTTGAGTACTGGATTAGCTTTGAAAAGCTTTCACTGATTAACAATTTATTGAGTGAGGATGATGGCAGATTTTGAGCTTGTCTTCAGAAATTGAAGTTTAGATTTGGTGCTCTCAAGAACAATGGGAGATTTGGGGTCAGCAGTCAGAAGAAATTTCCTTCTTTTCTGACCTTCCTATGAGAGTAACATCTATTCTGCCAATGAGACTTTAGGCATTTTCTGTCCCTGAAAATGTTACTTCTAGCAAAGAAATAACAATAGTGGAAATAAACAGGAGATTTTGACCTAGCAGAGTCAAATTTTGCACTTTCCCCTGAGATGTCTTGCCTTTTCCTTGCACTAAATATAGACAATTTTTTTTAAAGAGAAACCAGTATAAGATGCTTTCAAAGCCCCATTTGTCCTGACAAATTAAACACCCACTTAGACACCCACTCCTCATTCTCTACGAGTCAGTGGGAATGATTCTTACTTCTGACAGAGCATATACAGTGCAGTGAGCTCCTCCTTTCCAGCACAAACTTGAAAGCTCTGTGCTGTCTTTGGAGGTCTAGAGGAGATATCCAAAGGTAGGCAGATGAACAACTCCTATGCATTGGCTAACAAATCCAAGCTTTCTTCTTCTTCTTCTTCTCTTTCTGAAGCATTTCTCTGAAACATAAATAAGGAATATCTGTAACACAGTTTACCAGTAGTGATGCATTGACAGATACCTGTTTGCACAGGTTCACCAGAGTTTCGTGTGTAACTTGATGACTTGATGTGGTCTAATCTTTAAATGATGTGAGAAAACCACAGGATATGCATTGCAGCCCCACTTCAGTCTCCCATCAGTCACTCAGAACTGATCCCATGGGGCACAAACCTTTATGAAATTCACAAGGTGACCCTATATTAAGGAATGGTCCAAACACAGATAGTTTTTGTAATGAAGATAGATAAATAGATAAATAAACAGATAGACAGGTGGTGTAACAATCCACCTCATGGCCTGGAGTTATATGAAACACAGAGCTACTTCAATTTAGAATAAATCAATCCTAATTTTCAGAGTTTATAGCAATAAACTTTGAAATGTGCAGACAAATATGAAATATTTTCTTCAAATTATCCATGTCTGAGAAACATATTCCATGACTTTTGCACAGAAATATTGTCAACTCCTAAGAGAAACAGTCTCATGTTCCCATTTAGTTAGCCCTCTGTACTTCAGCAAAAATCCTTAAAATATTATAGGGAAAAAAAGAAAGAAGAAAGGAGTTGATTAAAACATCCAAACAGTTGCTTTATTTGTACATGAGGTTCCTAAAATATTCCTACAAGGCTCACTTCCAGAAACAACTTGGCTCAGCACACTTTATCTTCTGAGAAGTTTTGCTACAAATTAAAAACAAAGGCTTAGGCAAAACATTTAGGCTGTTTATTTCTGTTGACATGCTCATTGATATCCATTGGTAATATTTGTGTTCTGTAGAACCTGGGATTTAGCCCACTAGAGCCTGGGCAGCAGGTCAGCTGAAATGTAGTCCCGCACTGCTTCTGACACCAAATTCTACACAAATTCTGCCCTGATTTTGGAGTATGTGCAGACATCATAAGAATAGTTCAGCTGGGGCACCAAAATAGAACTTTCATGCCTTTCCTCTGCATCCCTCAGGCAGCCTGCAGTCCCTGGTAATACAGACTGAACACCTTGAACTCCGAGGACTTCTGCTAATACATGAGAACTCAGTAGACCACTTGAAACTAATCCCATGCTATAGGATTACATTGAGACACTGCTGCAAAGCTAAGGCCAGGCAAGGCACCTCCTTAATACAATTGGGAGCCCCAGTCTGTGGCTGCAAAGTTAAATATAGCTAAATTTATTTGGGCTGGAGAATCAGCAGGATCTTCCTCAAAAATGGACTATACAAAAAATATCACGAGGGTATGGGTGCCTGAGTCAGCACCTGAGAGAAGAGCTCACCCACCCACCATCTCAGTGAGCACTGAGCTCTCTTGGTGGAGTGCTCCCTGCAATTTCCATGTTTCCATGTTGGTGTTTGCAGGAATTTGTTTGTAAAGAGGAAGTGCTGGTAAGTTCCAGCTACTTCTCCTTTTGCCAGTGCCTTTATGTTGGCTCTGCCTCGATGCCAGGTGGGCTCTCATGGTGCAGAAAGCTGTGTTTTTCCAGTGCACCAGCTGCACCCTGTGTCAGGCTGCCCCAGCTGCCAGCACACACCTCAAAAAGCAGCAAGGTACAGCCTCCACCATCCACCCTGGAGCACCACTCCCATAGTTCCCAGGATCTTTGGCAGTGTTTCCAAAAATGAGGCAGAACTCGGTTAGCAGATTCTCTGCTTTGGTGTATCTGGCTATATCCAGCCCACCAGCAGAAGCCATGCAGCTACTGAAGAGGCAGGATCCTGGTGTGAAGGGTGGCACAGGAAAGGAGAAAATGTTATAAACACAGCCTTCAGCTAGATACAAAGCAATCCTTGCTTTTTTCCCCTCTTTCCCTGACTTGATCCATCCCCTCTATGTTATGCTAGCATGCTGGGATGAGATGAGGAATCTTGAGGTAATGGAAGATGCCAACTTCCATTATCCAGAAAGGATTCCCTTGCTTCATCGTGGCCTTGGCAGTCACTCTTACATTGGTGATGTTTTCTGTCCATGCAGAATTGTCTCCCAGTGTTCTTTGTGTCTAACAGAGTTCAAGTGGTGACTTTGGGGAAGGGGGTCCCCATTTACACCTCAGTACCTGGCAATTGGAAGGGAATGCCACCAGCACTGGTGGTAGCAGTGATGACAGGTAATGCAGGTTACAGGAAACTGAGGAAAAGCTGGTCTGCTTGCAGCCATGGTCCTTTTGCAGATATGGGGTTGGCTTAACTGACTAGGCTTACAACTGAGAGGAAAACCTCTGCAAAAGCTGCTTCAGACAGTCAGTACAGACCAAGAAGCTTTATTAGCACAAAACCTTACCAGAGACAGGTCTGTGAACATGAGCATGTTTTTGGAAGCTCTGTTATATGAGTTCTCCCATTAGCATGAGTTTGCTTTGTAAGGATTGTGCCAGCTGTGTGACCGCTTGGGCAGGCAGCTGTCAGTCGTGCTTGGAGACTGGTCTCAAAGAACAGAGGGACCTTTGTCCTTCTCTTGAAGATTTATGTAGCTTTTAGGTCCAAACACATGGTGGCATTAGTCTGAAGAGGTCTGTAGCTAGGAATCATTTACCTTGGCTATTTTTCTTAAAAAATAAAAGAATTATGGCTCACTGTCAGGCGCCAAGTTCCCTTAAGCCCTGGTTGGTGCACACCAGGAACCAGAGCCCCATCTGTCACACGCCCACTGATGGACATGAGGATGGAGAACTTGTGGGTGTTTTTCAGAGAGTGAGTGCTTCCTCTTGGCTGCCAATGCTGTGTAAAGATGGAAGCTTTACAGCCCACAGACCTGGTGGGCATCCAAGTCTGGTCCCTGGCCCAGGCTGAACCCCTGTTGCCTTCCTTCTCCACTCTGCCATAAAATATTAGCGGTGTCGGGTTTTTGGAGAGGGTAGGAGGCTTCCACACTAAATACCAGGGCTAGAACAGTTCTCAGACAATGTCTGAAAATGCCAGGTTCGGGTATAAGACCTTCATTCCTTGTAGTTTTTTGCTCTTTAGCAGTACTTAGCAAGCTGAATTGCCAAAGACTGTGTTTCAGGAAATGTTAGGTTGAATCGTGCTACTATTTTATTTGAACATACTTGCTGCTCTCTAGAGGAGCTGATGGAACTTGCATGATTTAAGGATACATGGCTATGTACTTTAAGCAGTCCTCAAATTTGGATAAATGGAGAAAACTGCAAAAAGGAGTAAAACTGAATAGCCTCTCTAATATTTTGTCAGGAAATGAAGCAGCAGCAAAATAAAACTTAAAGTAAAGAACAAAGAAGTTAATATACCACAAAGAGGTAGAAGAAACCACATAGATATCATTGCAAAAGGAGACAAGATTAAAATGACACCTTTTCAATAAAGTATGAATATACTGAATAAATTATTGTTATACCAATCAAAGGCCTTGTCAAGAATAACACTCCCCCCTCCAGATCCTTAGCAGACAATGTGCAGAGTGCTTTTAAGGGGTCAAAGAGGTCAGAGGAGTGGCTAAGAAGAAACCTCTCCACTGAACAATCAAAACTATACATTGTGCCAGCTTGTACAAAGACATGAGAGAATCCAGCAAAAAATGTAAAACTTGAGGAAGCAGCAATTAAAGAACCCATCACTGTGAAAGTACTGAAGTCTTGCAACAGAGACGTGACTGGTGGTAAAAATAATCACCAGCCTCTCTTGGCAGGGTTCAGCTCAAGGTTAAGACACCTACACTTTGTCACACAGCTGTGAGGTTGGGGTCCACAGCCCCACCAGTCTCTGAGGAGATCTGGTCAAATCCAGATCTGGGTTCTAATAAGTTGCCCACAAAAGTATCTCATGTTATTAGATGTGCCAGAGGGTAACTGAGATATTCACCTGGGTCTTTCAGACATGACAGAAAATTACAGGAGACCCAGCCTTATTTGGAGGAGCAGGTAGAAACTGGATAGGAGCTTCCAGCGGAGCCCACATCTGAGTAACTGAATTGAGGCCCCCAAGTTACACAACAAGAACGAATTCTGCTTCCAGGACCTACTGACTACATTTCTAACACTCTATTGACTACAATAAGAGTTCATACAATGTCTTACCTCAAAAAGACCCCTATACTGAGATACCTACCTGCATTTATGTGAGCTGAACCTCAACTTTCACCTAAACATAGAACTTGAAGGAAGGGGGGTGGAGGGGGGAAAAAAAAAAGAAAGTATGAAAATGTTGAGAAATATTTATGCAGTGATAATAGCTAGAGAAGTACTACTATAAAGGATGTTACTTTTCAACAAATGTGATATTGGTTTTATTTAACAAAAGAGACACAGAAATTTAAGTCAGGAGAACAGTACTGCTGCTGACCTGGGCTATCATATGATGCCAAACATTTTCACAGTAGAGTTATTTAGAAAGAGAGCACAAAAGACAAAAATCACACTGGTCATACCGTTCATAGATTTCAAAAAAACATCTTGCAAACTATCATTGCAACACTCCAAAATGTTCTAAAATGCCAAAAGAAAAATTGACATTAGAGTCTAACTTTCACAAATACAGTCAGTATGGCCACATGGTCATACACTGTGCTCTTTGAATTCTTGTGTGTGTTGTTGCTAAAGACTTAGTTGAGAGAAGTGCATAAAAGAAGTGGTGTATTTCCAGAGGAATATGGTAGGAAATACACAGCTGGAGCAATGCTTCTATAGAAGTAAAAAGATTGTCCAGTGTTGACAGAAACAGATGATGTCTTAGTATCAGGAAAACACAGTTGCATCAGAATCTGCCACTTCAGCCATTGCTTCAAAAGACAAGATATTTAGAGGTAGGCACATTTTATTTTAGGAGACATTAAAAGTTTGTTCAGCTCAGTGTTAGTGACCACTGATGGGAAACAAAAACTGACAGGTGTTTCTTAAAAGCAATTTCTCAATGCATTTTCTCAATGAAAGAATATAATATCCTTAAATGTAAAACAACATTTTCCTTCCAAGAAACTGAAATTATCTATATAACACCTTGTATTCAAAACCTTTCAAAATTTAGTTGGGATGAAACCAACAGACAGTCTATAAAAATTACTCTACTTTCAGCTTGCACAGATTATTCCACAGATTGGCTTTTGGGCCTTACAGAAAATTCTATCCAGAATAATTTTCCATTAATTTCCTTTAAGACATGCAGAAATATACAATAAAAAACAAATATTTTTGTATATTCTATTTTCCCGAAAGGAATTATGTTTGAAAGCACTGTATAAATTCATGGATTAAACCCTAATTCAGAAAAGCACTCTTGTTCAGGAAAACATTTATGCACATGCTTACTTTAAGTATCTTATAAAATCTCAGTGAAATCAATAGGACTTTGGCATGCACTTAAATAGTCCTTACCACCCTACATGCTTCTGATCCACTTCTATTCAAGAAAGCAATCAAGCACAAGTTTCTGAATCAGGATCTAAAGGTATTCTGTGAAAACCATTTCTATTCCAAGCTCTACTAATAAATTAGGTTTTTTGTGATTTTGCTTTTTTTTCCATTAAGAATGTATAATGTGAATGTGCTTTGCTTCATTTTAAGCTGCAAAGGCCCATTTTATGTACTGCTTGTTAAATCAGATTCTAATGATTCTTTCCCTCATGCAAATCTTTCCTCTCATTCATGGATTGTATTTAAATTCTGCTCAGCTTGTATTCATGATGCCTTGTCAGTGATTTGCATTGCTCTGATGCATTTGCCCTGGTTGCACCCCTCACTCACTTTGGCTTGAGAACATAGAAGCCATAAATAACTCTTTAGCTGCTAAAAACAACACACACAATTCTTGTACACTAATGAGCTCGAGGATGGCAGCAATGAAGCTCCGTGTGGGTCTCTGTTGTTTCCTGATCTGGCTATGCCTAATGCCCTGCTCTGTATCCTGGAAAATAGAGATTTTAAAACTTTTTATGGCAAAATATTTCTTCCCTAGAGTTTTGAAAAAAAGTAACTTCAGTTTAAAAACCACAGTGATAAATGTGCTTCCCGCCCCACAGGTTTGGAGAGAGAAAGTGGTGCAGCTCCCCGCAGAGTGGCTGCAGCTCTGGATGGCACAGAACTCACAGTGCCCAAAGCTGCACAGCCTGCACGGGAAACATTTCCCCTGCCTTTCCTAAAAGTCAGATTTAATTCTGTTCCCTCCCTACATCTGGACAGAAAGCCAAAGCAAATAATTTGTTTCATAAGCCAGATGGCTACATTTTCTGATTTACATTGAAAGAGAGCATTTAGATTTCAACCACTGAGAAATGATGAAGGTATCCTGTCTCAAACACATTTTGAATTAAGTCTGTTCATTGCATGAAAACTATTGTTTCTAATTTCAGAAGATGTGAAAATGGGGCTTTCTAGTAGTAAGTTTATTTTTGGAAAAAAATCAGGTAGAAAAAAATAATTCAAGAATAACACTTCTTTGTGAAGAATGTCACATTGTAATTATCAATGACAGAAGTTTGGAGGAAAGAACATCTAAGTAATGCATTTAAAGCACACCTGAAAGCATCTAACAAGTCACATATAAGGCAAAAGTGATGGGATAAGAACCACTTTTTAATGCAACATATTAAAAAAGTCAGATAGTGTCCAAAAGAAATAGCCCAGCTTTCTCCCTTATAATACATTAGGCATCTACAGGAATGTGGTCACATTTTTCTGACTAAATTTCTATTTTCTTGGAAAGCTGGATTTTAAAAAAGAACACTTCAGTTCTGTATTCTACCCTGCGTGTTGCAGCGATGGTGACCGCTGCCCAGAGGGTGACAGCAGTGGTCTGTGCAGGGTCAGCGCAGGGAGCGGGGGCTGGCATTGCCCCTCCCCGGCCCCGCCACGCTCCGCGGAGAGGAGAAGCTGCGGGAAGGGTGGCAAGCGGGAGCTCCGCGGGAGCAGGAGCTGGGAAGGGGCTGGTGCTGGAGTTCCCGGTGTCCCCAGCGGAGGGCACTGCGGGATGGCGAGCGGCGAGGCCGCCGGCCCCTCCCGCATCTCGCTCCCGCCGCTGCGCCCGCGCAGCCGCTGCTACCGCAGCCCCTCCGCCTGCCGGGCTCCCTGCCCGCTGCAACTCCAAAATTGCTGTAAACCTTCTTCTCCATACCTGTCCGCCTTAGGGAATGGGAGGAACGCGTAATTTCCCCCCAGGTTTGTACGAGCCGATTTCGCCTCAGCCCTGCAGCATCCACAGCCCGACCCAGCTCGGGCAGCCTGACGCGGCACATTTGGCGTGTGCCCGGCAAAGCCGCACACCCCGGGCAGGGGCTGTGGCCTCTGGGGGCTGCTGCGGGGACACTGCTGGGGACGGCATAGGTGTGAAAAAGTGCTCATGAAATGGAGATGCACTGAGAACACAGAACAGAGTCAGGAAATCCAGGTTCTTCCCCTAGACTTGCATTAAGTTTCATTAACCTGGATATTATTACTGCAATTTCTGCGTGACAAGAAGAAACTTGACTATTAATTCACAAGTGAATGCAAAGTGTTTTGAGATCACAGATAAGAGACTTGTAGAAGTGAAGAAGTGTTATCTCAGCCTTCAAAAAGCTTGGTTCAGGGTTTGACCTTAGGTACTAGTTTCTGAGGTGATTTGACTATCCTTAGTCACCTCAGATTATTGCTCCACATTTTAATACCAGACACTAGTTATTTCCATACCACCATAGCATTTATGATGCTTTCTGCTGAACTAGTGAAATTCATATACCTGATTACAGTAATGATGGGCAGTTATAAAAGCTTAAATAAACAGAGCTGTCTGAAGATTTCTAATTGAGTTCTTCTAAAGGCTGCCTAGAAGTCATCACAACCACATGCTGGGAGCCTGCTCTGTTTCATGCTTCTTCTTTGGACTGGCATCCTCAGATCTCTTTATTCTTCTTAGTCTCATCCTATTGTTTTCAGGGTGACCCTTTGTTGCCCAGAATCTTAAATTCTAGGGAGAGATGTGCTGTCTTTTCCATACCACCCAGATTTGGTATGCAGGACAAAAAGAGAGGGAACATGGCCAGGATAGGTGATGGAGAGAGATTTGCTCCTCATTGACTTCCCTGCTGGGCCAGAAGCTGCACTGACCATGGTGTGTGGGAATGGAATTGTGTGCCTGGAGAAACACAGGCCGTGTGGCTCTGGAATGGGGTGCAGGAGCAGGGCATGCTACAGGCAGGTTGGAACAGGCACTTTGGAGACTGGCTGTGATTCCACAAGCTGGTTTGACTGGTCCACACTGAGCTTTCCTGCAGCATGATCTTGACTGCAGGTGAGTTTCCACTCCAGGAGCATCTTTTGTCATTTTTCAATGTACATTATTGCTAGTTTTCTCCTCCCTCACATTAGATGGCCTGTCTATCCCATGTCTTTATTGGTTAAGAAGGTTATCTTCCTATGCAGGCATGTAGTGCTTGTGACATAAGCGTGTTGAGCACAGTCACTGGGATCAAGAAGTGGTCTTGTATTGAATTTTCATATCTCAAAGTAGACCTTGTATTCTCCCAAGCGGTTTCTCAGCTAGTGATTCCTTTTTAAATTTGGGCATTCTCTCTTGTCTCCCACTACTTATCTCCCAGTTTTCTCTTGTGAAAAACTGTTGCTCATTTCTTCTACAGGCTACCTTCAGGTGTCTAGAGATGTGTCCTCCTGAGGGAACCTAGACAAAGCCCAGGCTCTGAAGCTGGGGTGAAGAAGGCTGTGGGTAGTGTGTGCACGGAGGCACCCCTGCCTCCAGCTTTCCTACTCCACCTGGGACAGCTTTTAGGGCATTTGAAGAACTGCTTAATGGGTGAGCACCCCAATACTTTAAATACTGTGTAAGAAAGGAGAAAAGAGTCCTTGTGTGCCAGTCTTAGCCTTCATAGCCTTCCCAGAGACCCTGGCTACATTCATATTATTACAACATATGAGAATTTCCTAATTCCTCCCTTTCTTGAAGCCCCTTCCCAATCAAATGATTGATTATCAAAGCTTCAGGGAAGCTTCTCCTGCACAGTGAAAACTTTGGAGCACACGTCCATCTAGCTCCCAGGGACAGAGCAGGAGGGCCCAGGGGATGTGTGGTGTCCCTGCTGAGGCTCTGCAGCATACCTGCCCTGCTCTGCCTCTGTTTAAGAGGCCTGCCAGAAGCTAGGGCAGCTCTCTGAGAGGCTGCAGGGTTTTTCAGTTACTGCAGCAGGAAAAGAGAGATCTGCAAGATTTCCTTTCTGGAGCAGGAACATGTAAATCAAGGAGGGGTCCTGGGGGGAAAATAATAATAAGAAAAAAGAGCGCTCTAGAGGTATCTTGCTTATTAGAGACGAAAAAAATCCCAAACCATGTTTCTGCTGCCTTGGTCACTTGCCTGAATAGAGCTGTTTGGCCGTTTTGTGGGAGGCTCTCAATTGTCATTATCTAGCTCCCCAAAGGCTGTAATGGGTCACATCAGTGACAGCAAAGCTTTCCCTTAGCTCTCCAGAGCCAGTGTGTGCAGGTGCTGTCCCTGCCCATGGATGATCCTATGCCAGCAGGGATGCTGAGGGCACTCCTGCTCTGGAGTCAAGGCTTGGCCCACGGGCCTCCTTGGGCTACTGTCAGTAGCTCTCTGGCAATTTATGGAGAAGGCAGTTTGTCATCAGATCTTGAAAATTACATGTCATTTCTATCACCTCACCAATACTTTTTGGATTTTCACAGCAAGTTTAACCTTAAAGTCTGTTAAATGGCATCCTAATAATGTGAAGTTCATCGTAGCTGTGGATTTTTATTTCTTTTATACCTAAATGCCTTGCTGTTGGTGTATCTAAATGTTTTTTAACCATCTACAAATTTTATGTTGATTGACAAAAACCTTCTGAGTTAGCTTCTTTAGCTCCATTTCCCCAGGTTTGTGTTTCCTGATTTTAATTTTGCCTCATTTTCATCTGTTTAACCTTTGCATTATTACTCAGTCACTTCCAAAGCAGGCATCTTGTTTACCTGGCTAGCTCTGAGACTCCGTTTTGGACTAAGTTCACCTGTAGCACCTCTTGGCTCATTCCAAACTAGGTTAAGCCACAGGGCTATTTCTTTCTTTTACTAGAAATGCTTTTATCTCAGCACAAGCCACCTGTACCAGCAGCCTTCGAGAAACCTATCTAAACAAATTCACAAAGCAGAGTTGTGACTGTATCTCCTCTCTGTCTTCCTTGCTAGACCCCACTGGAGGGGAAGGAACTCAGATTTTTATTTGCAGAACTGATTGTGCTACATGGGGCTTCCCCAGCAGGAAGAGCTGACAGCAGGAGAAAGCATCACATTGATTTAAATGTTTCAACAACGTTGAAAAAAGTTTCCAGCAATATAGGAAAACAGTAAGGCCTTTTCAGCTTACAATTACACCAATATTCTGATGCTGGTCAGTTGGTGCATAAACAGATACCATGCATAAATCCCAGTGGAATTTCCCTTGCATTTAAGAAGTTAAAATTATTTTTCCCATTAAAGAGTTAGGAGCCCTTTAAATTACTCCTTTTCATGCTGCTGGTAACTTTGTAGAAGTGGAGTCTATTAAGTTAGGAGATCTTTGAAAGGGACACGGATAATCAAGTCAGTGCTCAATGAAACAAGGTTTTTCCCACAAATCATGACTGATATCTGTGTCATTAGTAGGGTAGCTGCCCATCTCTTACCATGATTGGCAGGTTAATAAGGGACCTGGGGCTATCTTTTCACTGCTAGCACACAACCTAACCAATTGCTTTTAAACGATTGCTAATTTGACAGAATATAAGCAGAAGATATAAAAATATCTGGAGTAATGTCTAATGCAGTTTTTACTCCTGGTATTCTGAGTGCTCTCATTTTAGAAAACAGATTAGAATGTAGCTAATAGATTTTAAAATTTTTTTGGACATGCAGTTTTTAAAGAAAATCTTGTAGTTGTTCTTTGGTTCAATTAGGACCAAAAGAGAAGGGAGTTTTGTAATGCAATTGTCCTGTAAAGGAAAATGTTTTAAATTGGGGAGATTATGCGAGCAGACCACCTGTAGGGCATTCATAGCTCTTTTCTATAATGCTCGAAGCCATGCCTTGCTGCCTGCAGTCTGGCTAACAATGCAGGGAAAAGCTGTTTAAAAGGCTGTTCTCCCTTTTCCCTCTGGTGTTCACTAACTGTTACAAGTCTTCCTCTTAAAAAAAAAAAAAAAAAAGTCCCATGTCCCTTTAATTGAAGAACTTTAAGGCTCCATGGTGGCCAATTGGTCTGCAACAAGAGGAACCAGGCAGCAGGGAAAGAAACTTCAGACTATACATCACTTTTGGTGAAGAGAAAAGATCAAAGTTTTCCCAAACTCAAAAGAAACCAAGTTCCCTACAGATTAACCCTATTCATTTAGCTCCTCTTAAAGGAATGATGTTCTGAGCCACTGGGCAGACAGGTAAAAAGTTCAACAATTGCCAAAGCATTCTTCTGTTAATTCAACAGCCTTCTGCTCAAATAAATTAGCTTACTCCTGACAGAAGAACAATACCCTTTCTCTTTAAAAAAGGACTATATTTGATATACAAAAGTTAAGATGTTAGTTTAATCTGTTAAGAAGAGATTGATCTAACAAATCTCAACGCACTGTTCTACCATAGTACATGATCTTTGAATTAAAAACATTAACCTTTTACACTTCAGTATGCATCCTAGGAAAGGCAGGTGCTTACAGAAGTGTAGACAACAGATAGGAGAGGTGGGTGTGCACATTGCTAAAATAACACCCATTTTAAAAGGATACTTAACATGCCATGGAAGATGACTCTTTTGTAAAGGCTCAGTTTAAAGACACCATCATCTTTCAAAAAAGGAAAGAAGTATGGTAAGGCACCTCCCAGTTTTGGCAAACACTTTTTCAGAACAACTTGTTGAATGACTTGTTTTCTTGGGTCTACATAGCTCACTTTTTTAACAGGTAATGACTAGAGCATGAATGTAGTTCATAAAGATAACAGCTGCTGGAATAACCAGGGCAGGGGTAGGGGAAAAGCTTGAAAATGCCATTTATCAAAAGTCATTTTATTGACAAAATAGAATACTCATATTTGCTCTTACAGGGGTAGCCTCTAAACTTTTTTACAAAAAAATTTACAGACTGTATAGCTTTGGATATATACATATTTTACACATCTGTACAAGGTAACAAATAATTATATAAATACATCCTTTAATGTAGGAAACCCGTATTTAGCTGGGGTGTATAATTAAGACATGTTTTGACTCAGTCTATATTGTAAGGCATTTGCCTGGTCATCAACATCCCAAAAACCTGCAGTCCCTGGCAGACTCCCACATCAGGATGGGGGGAGGAAGACCCTCCCTCCCATGAGTAAAGAGCTGCTGTTAGTCCAGAGTGACTCAGAAGCCGCTGTGCCTTGCCCTCTGCAAGACACGGGTGAGCCTCTACCCTCCTCTGCCAGCAAAATAATAAGCTGGCTCCTTGAAGTACATGCTCCCTGCATATGAATGGAGGGGAAGGAGGAGGGGGCTGGAGCCTGGGGCCTCTGCCAGCTGCATTGTTCTATACAAGCTGTGGCTAATAAGGACCATTAGGGGTTCATTAATGGCACCAAACAGTGAGGGGGCATTTTAGGCAGGCCAGTGTCCCTCATTCCCTAACCTTTGGCCTCTTTCCCCCTCCTCACACTTGAGACAGGGGCATCTGCTTGGGATAGGAGACAGAGCTGGCAGTGCCTGATCTCCACGTCAGGCCGGTGCTGACATCGCTGTAGAGTGAGCCACCACCTCCGGCCCCAAGTCCTCCTGCTGCGGTGATTGCTGCCTGTCCACCTGCTGCTGCTCCTGTGGTCCCAGCCACGGCAGCACCTTTGCTGGCCCAGCAGCAGCGAGTGCAGAGGGCCCTCCAGGACTCGAGGGTCTTGCCAGACCAGACCCAGACACCAGAGGTGATGCCCACTACCAGGCACATGAAGTACTTGAGCATGAAGACGGCATAGTCAGGGCGGCGGGCCTGGTCAGGCTGTTGGTCACGCAGGCAGGGGCAGTTGTGTGTGGCCTCCCAGCGTGGCCGGTTGTGCTGCTCGTAGAAGAGGCAGGCAACCACGCTGGCAGCTGGCACAGTGTAGAGCACAGTGAAGAGTCCCAGGCGTATCATCAGCTTCTCCAGCTTGTGGGTCTTGGTGGGGCCACCCTGCTGCTTGATGACACTGCGGATACGGAAGAGCGAGACAAAGCCAGCGAGCAGGAACATGGAGCCGATGGCCAAGTAGATGAGCAGCGGTGCCAGCACGAAGCCCCGTAAGTTCTCCAAGCTCTGGTTGCCCACGTAGCAGATGCCAGCCACGGGGTCCCCGTCCACAGAACTGAGTGCCAGCACAGCAATGGACTTGACACTGGGGAGCAGCCAGGCGGCCAGGTGGAAATACTGCGCGTAGCCGGCGATGGCCTCGTTGCCCCACTTCATGCCGGCGGCCAGGAACCAGGTGAGGGACAGGATGACCCACCATATGGAGCTGGCCATGCCGAAGAAGTAGACGAGGAGGAAGACCACGGTGCACAGCGCCGGGCCGGTGCTCTCGTACCGCACGTGCTCGGCCACCGCCAGCTCCGGCTGCA
>VXAC01002379.1:0-66958 GCA_013399225.1 Rhipidura dahli
CTTTTTACCTTCCTTTTTGCTTTTTTTTTGTCCCTTTCTTGTCCATGGGCAACCTGCAATCCACTGATTCACACCGGAAGAAGCGGAGCGGGACCGCCGAACTCGGCAGGGCGCGCCTCTCCTGCTTGGCATCTCCTGGGGTCTCGGAGGCGAGGTGTTGATCTCGGACGATTCCCCAGTTGTGAAACACGAGGATCACTCTCCTGTTAGGATTGAAAAGTTTAATAAAAGACAAGACGGGACAGAGATAATAAAGCAAAAAGTCACAGCACTGGGTGCTTTGGCGCTCTGCCAAGAGCACACCTGCTGTCCTGGGGACTCCCTTTACATACACATCGACTTATTACATATTCATAAACAATTATACATATTCAACACCCTTTCCAGGAACAGTTCTCCTCTTCCCAAAATCAGCGATCTGTGGAGATAGGCCTTTTGGCGAGGCATATTCAACACCCTTCCAGGAACAGTTCCCCTCCTCCCAAAATCAGCAATCGCTGTGGAGATAGGTCTCTTGGCGATGAATATTATCTTATTTGCTGGTCCCAGCAAATAGTTCATAAGCATAGCTATTTCTAAGTTTCTGATTAAATAAAAAAGTATTAAAAACCCCATCTTCACAACCAAGCTACCTTAAGTAGCATCTATTTTGAAATAAAGCTAATATATATATAACATTTATTTGTGACAAAGCAACTACTTTTAACATTACTTATTTTAACATTAGCAGAAAGCCAATATTCCAGCCTCTATTTACCACAGTTGGAAACTTAAAATCACTTACAGAAGGATTATTACTATTAAAATTATTATTATTTCCGCCAGTTTGGGCCCGAGGGTGCCGACGGGACAGCGCTGCCAGAGCCATTTGTGCTGCGTCAGCGCGGGTGGAGCCGCAGCCCTAAGATGGCGGGGGCACCGCCCCGACCCTCCCACCACCCGGCCGGCCCTCCTTCCGTCCCGGCAGGAGCCGCGGCAGCAGCGATGGCGTCGGGGTGTCGAATCGGTCCCTCCATTCTCAACAGCGACCTGGCGGCGCTGGGTGCTGAATGCAGCCGCATGCTGGACTGCGGGGCCGACTACCTGCACCTGGATGTAATGGACGGGTAACGCCGGGGGCGGGCGGGAGTGGCCGGGCCGAGGGCGCGGGGGGTGGGCGGAACGGCCCGCCCCTCCCGGCCGGCCTGGGGTAACCTGCGGGCGGGCGCGTCTCTCTCTTCGGCCCCAAGACACTTCGTTCCGAACATCACCTTCGGCCACCCCGTCGTGGAGAGCCTGCGCAAGCGGCTGGGCCAGGAGCCCTTCTTCGGTAAGGGCCGGGGGTTGCGGGGCTCTGCCCCTCTGGCAGCGGGACTCGGCCCCACTGCCCGCTCACTCTCCTCTTTCAGACATGCACATGATGGTGGCCACGCCAGAGCAGTGGGTGAAGCCCATGGCAGTCGCTGGTGCAAACCAGTACACGTTCCATCTAGAAGCGACGGACAATCCCGGGGCACTGATAAAGGACATTCGGGAGAACGGGATGAAGGTGAGGGGAGTACACACTGCACTCTGCCTAACTAATAACTGCTTTGCTGGCAGGTTCTCTGTGGTGAGCAGTGACAGGACGTGAGGGAACAACCTATAACTGTGTTAGGGGAGGTTTGGGCAGGATATCAGGAAAAGGTTCTTCCCCCAGAGGGTGGTCGGGCACTGAACAGGCTCCCCAGCGAATGGTCATGCCCCAAGGCTGCCAGAGCTCCGGGAATGTTTTGACACCACTCTCAGGCACAGGGTGTGATTGGTGGGGTGTCTGTGCAATGCCGGGAGTTGGCCTTGAGCCTTGTAGGTCCCTTCCAACTCAAGATATTTTGATTCCACGATTTTATGAAAAACTCATTTGTTGCCACTTCAGGTGGTCAGGGATTGGTACATGCAGCCCTAACACACTGTGCATGAAGTCAGTCTTCAATTTTAGTGAAGAAATCGGGAATTTTTAAATAAAGAAGCCTATTCTTCCTGCCATTACACAGAGATGTAATTACTTTCCTAGGATTCTGTACTGAGCTCAGGCCAGTCTTGCCCTGAGGTGCACGAATCCTAAGGTGCACTTGGATTTGGATTCCCTTCCTGCAGGTTGGCTTGGCCATCAAGCCTGGCACTACAGTTGAACACTTGGCACCTTGGGCCAATCAGATAGACATGGCTTTGGTGATGACGGTGGAACCTGGGTTCGGAGGACAGAAATTTATGGAAGACATGATGCCAAAGGTAAACTATGTTTCTCTTTCATTATTTATTGAGCTAAAAGCTACTTAACAGTAGGGGGTATAGTGGTAAAGTATGAAAACCTTGTCTAGATGTGTAAGAAACTGTAGGGTGGCAGCTCAGTGTGGATCTCTGCCCACCTTTTTTATCTGGTTCCTTAGGTTCAGTGGCTGAGGACACAGTTTCCCTCCTTGGATATAGAAGTGGATGGAGGAGTTGGGCCTGACACCATCCATAAGTGTGCAGAGGTAAGAGGTTGCAGCAGAGCAGCATTCTCAGTCACTGTGCTGACTTATCAACTCCCAGAAAATAAAGCTTAGGAGAAATTTTTAGTTTTCAGAGGGAACCGTAAAACACATTTAATACCAAAATCTCTTTGAGGTCTAACCTTTTTTTAATAGGGGCTATTGTAGCTTCCTCTAAGCTAGAGAAGTTTGTTTCTTTTATTGGTGTAAATAGAAGCAATGTGAGGAAGAAATTATGTATTTGGGGAAGAGCTGTGTTTTGTGAACTTGACTTGAGGTTGTAGTTAGAGGTACGTCATGTGTGTCCCACTTGTTTCCACTCCAACCCAGAATTCACAACCTCCTCTGGTATTTTACAAACAAGGTGTAGGCAGTGGCTCTGTTCTGTGTGACTAAGCAGGTGTTTGATGTCTTCCAGGCAGGTGCCAATATGATTGTGTCTGGCAGCGCTATTATGAAGAGCGCAGACCCGAGGTCTGTGATCAACCTCCTCAGGAATGTGTGTTCAGAAGCAGCTCAGAAGCGCAGTCTGGATCGATGAGACCTGCCCAAGCCATGTTCCAGAAGGCTTTGGGCATGCAGGAGAACCTTATTCTCATGCATAAAGGAGGACTGGATGAACACCAACTACAGAAACTTCTTGCTGCTGAACAGAGGAATCATTCCTGCACTGCAATGAAGCAAGCAGCAGTGGGAAACATTCTTGCTGTCTTTCAGTGGTTTGAACCTGTCTCTTGATTTTGTGGAGGCTAATTTTGTGGCACAACCTCTAATGCTGACTGGATAGAACTGCAGTCAGTTTGTTGCTTGCTAGAAGAGTGTAGCATTGCCACAAGAATCTCTCTTGTGGAAGACTCCTAATCAAACTGCTTTCTGCTGTCTGTATTTTGTCATTTGAGCTGTGCATTCCTACAAAACTTTTCCACTACTGCATTAAACACCCCTTCCTAGGTGTGGTAAGTTCTTTTAAGCTGACTGTCATAAATGAGTGACTTTGGGAGTTAGTTCAGGGATAATGCAGCTTAAGAGGGCAAAAAAAATTCCCAGTGATGGTAGAAATGTTCCTGTCCTTTGTCTCTATTGCACTGGAAATGTTTGGCCTATAGAAGTCAAGCATCAAAGCATTCAGTGCAGCATCTTTACCAGATCAGAGAGTGGGGAATATCTTCTCATTTACCTTTCAAACAGCCAGTTAAGACAGCTGCGTCTGAAATTCCTGGAAGTGATGGAATTCCTCAGAAGAGTGTTGCTTTAATACTCTTCAGATAACAAAACCTTAATCTTGCCCCACAGTCTCCTTGGTTTGTACATATGTTGGAGTAAATGATTAAGATGGTAACATACAGAAATGGTATCTGCTGAAGAGATATGTAGGTATAAATGCCTGGTCTGTAAAACAGCTTGTGGAACCAAATAGTTATCAGTCCTTCAATTTGCTGTGTCTGCAGGCCTGGCCCTGTTTGGTGAAGGATGAGTTACAATGCACTAGAGAAGACCGAGCAGGCCATTTTTAGGCAGACCTGTCTCCCATGGCTGTGATTAGGATTGTTGACTCTTAAATATTTCGTGGTATTCTGTGTGGTATTTTTCCTTTTAAGTTGCAATTACAGAAGGGTTGCAAATGGTCTGCTGCCCTGGGGGCCTGGCCAGGAGGCTCAGCAGCTGCAGCTAGGCCATTTCCACAGGGCCAAAGTCAGGTCTGTTGTTTTTGCAGCAATGTTGGGCAGGTATCACCTGGCAGCTGCTGAGGCAGTGCTAGAGCTGGTGCAGCCCTTCTGAGCCTGGGACCTGCAAGGTGCCCCACAGTGAGGGCCACTGCCCTTGCTAAGCAGGAGGAGCCAAGGCTAGTTCAGACACTCTAGACAAGTGTCTCAAATGGCTGAACTGCCACTTTTTTCTGCATGGTTAATTGTTGTTGCTTCCTGTGTCCACTTGCATCCCCATTTGAGAGCTAGCAGAAATAAAATGGAGTTCTCTGGACCTACTGTACTGAGAGATATTTCAGAAGAGGTTTGCCAAAGCAAGCTTGGCCATGAAAGGCTATAGTCCCAAGAGCTGTTGAATGTGTGTTAGAGTAGCTTATCTGTGCTTCTGGAAAGAACCAGCATAGAGTTTAATGTATGCATGGACAGTCACAGCTCTGGTAGCTAAAATGCAGGATGGACAGCTGCCAGCTGCTACGAAAATGCTAGTTCAGGATGTGGAGTCTGGCTTTTCATGCTGTTGAAAGCAGTAGGACAACAGTTGTAGTATACTAACCTCCTGCAGTTGAGTATAAGCTAATCTCTAAGCTATAAGTGAAAAGGTAATCAAACTACTTCTGGTTTTTTCCTAATTAATTTGGGGGTGACATCCAAGCTGTGCTAGTTAACTGATGGTACTAGGCTTTGTGGAACCTTAAGGTATTTTCTCTGTTCATAGGTTGTAGCCATTTTGTAATTGTTTTAAAGATGGTAAGTTTGCACTTGCATTGACTCTTGGGTTAGGAGTCTTGTGGGAGAGACGTTACACCCACAAAGTAAAATTACTTAATTGCTTCCTTCTGTCTGAATCCTACCAATGTGGGTTTATGCAGGTGACTCCTGCTGCAGTAGCTTTTACACATCTGCAGTTAAATCTGTTAGTGACCATGTCCATGAAATCACAGTAATGAATGATTCTTGTTCTTTAATGCTTAAGACTGTTTCAGTTTCTCACCTCTGTACATTTACAGAGTGATCTGTTTGGGGCCTGTTTAGGCCCGTTGTCCTGTACTCAGTAACAAGCCCTGAGTTGCAGGACTGGAACTGAGTGCTGACATGAAAACCCAGAGAGCTGGTTGCATGGTCTCCCCCCAGAGCTGAATGAACCCCGGGTCCATTAGATGTTGCAATCCTCTGATAAGGTTTCAGCAACAAGGGAGAGCACAGCCTGTGGTATTGAGGCACATGCTCTAGAGTGGTCCAGAGCGATCTGACAGCACAGCTCTGTCTGAACTGAAAACTGGATGAAAACAACTTGGACAGAGCGAAGTCATGCTGGGCTTGCACATGTGCTGCACAGGGTGGTACAGCCCACAGCCCTGAGCGAGATAAAGCACTTCAGGAGACACACACAGAGCTTAGTTTTAATAGGGTTTAAAGATTCTTATTTCTGCTTACATTCCATTAAGAGGACCTTAATGGAATGCAGAAATGAAGCATTTTAAATCCTCATAGCAGCAGGAAGCAGAACATAAGAGGTCTTTAAAAAAATGTGTCAGTTGAACATAGTAAATAAAACACATGAGAAATGGCTTTGTGCAGCTGCAAACACCCACTTTCATGCGTGGGGGGTCCTTTCTCATTATGGTTTAAGTTGGTATTTCACAGTCAGTAATACCTTCAGCCACAGCAGTAGGAGCAGCACTAACAGCTGTTTCACAGTTTAGCAGCCAAAGAGAGGTTGGGTTTTGTTGGGGGCTTTATTTTCTGTTTAAGACTTTGAAAAGGAAAGAAAACAAGCAAGGGATTCTGCAGTTCATGGCTTCAAGGATGAGCCTGGTCCTGAGCCCTCAGCCCGTTCCCACAACAGGTACAGCTTCCTCATTACACCAGCATTCATGCAAAACTGAATTGTATGGAGGTGGGAGCCCAGCTGTGGGTGGGATGTGTGCTGCAGGCAGTAAACCAGAGTAGCAGTGCTGATTCCAGCTGCTTGCAGTATAGGGAAAAATTAAAGGAGAGGGCTTGGTCCTGGAACCAAGTTGAGTTCAGCAAGTTTTCTAACCCTGTCCCAGTACTGAAATGGGGCTGCTGAAAAATCAGGTGCCTCCCTGTCTGGAGCCAAGACAGAATGGAGACAGAGAAGGCAGGGCACAGTTCTGCAGCTTCTTGAGAAGCATCTCACTTGCCATGTGCACACAGCACTGCCCACCTGGCAGGGATGGTGGAGGCGGGCAGGTGATGGGGGAAATGGCAGCCCGTTCCTGGCCTCACTTCCCATTGGCTTCTGCCTGCCACATGCACATATCTTGCTCAGCTGATGGCAGAGCACCACCACTGCATGGAACAGCCCCATGCTGGTGCTGTGGGAGGAGGAACAGCTCTGGCACTGTGCTCCAGCAGCCACAGTTTGCTGTCACATTCCTAGCCAGCTGAGAAGCAGCTGTTGGAGAAAAGAGTTCTGCCAGAGGTGGACTGGGGTAATGACCAAACAGACGTTTTGCTTTGGTCTTGTGCCTGCTCAGCCTAACTACCCTTTTTATTGCTGTCTCATGAAGCACTAGCAAGTTCCCACAAGGGCTGGCAATAACATACAAAAGGGGACACAGCAAACGTGGTTCCCCTTGCTTGGACCACTACCCACCTCTACAGCCCCTGCAGTGGGGAAGGTACCCAGCAGCTGCTTTAGCCAGCACCAGGGCTGACCTCACAGCCACATGATGGTTTGGCACTGCAGCTGGGACCTGAACTGCAGTGTAGGGATGCTTTGCAGTTTCCCAGGCTGACCAAACAGGGATAACCCAGCTCCTATGACATAGGGGAGTCTTTAGCTTCCTTTTTAACACCATTCTGTTTCTACCCTCCAGTAAAGAAAAACCCTCCTCTCACAGACTGGATTGTATTTCCATTTCGTGGCAGCACTCTCAGGACATGGAAGGCAGCTGGCCTGGCTGGCTGGTTTACTTTGTCTGTCCCCTCTCCTGAAGTGCAAGAATTCTTCCCTCTCTCCCAGGGATCAGACAACACAGGAAGCCCATACCTCACAACAAAGTTGGATGAGAGCTGGTCAGATCAGGCTTTCTAAGAAGTAGATAAGGGTATGGAAAAGACTTGCAAAACATCTGAGACACGGACCTTTCAGAAACTTTTTCCTGGAAGCAGGTGCACATGCACAGCAGGAGAGAGGGCAATGCACACCTCTGTACTGAGGCACTGAGGGGCCCTTGGCCTCACAGCATCAGTACCACAGCAAAGCTGCAGTGGGTTTGTAGGCCAAAGTAGGGCTCTGTGCCAAGAGGAAGTATTGCTGCTATTTCTTCGCTTCTAAAAAGACATGAAATTCAGACTATATACAACATATATAGAAATAACTTTTAATTAAAAAACCAACCTTGCATCAAAGATTATTGTATCAGACACTGAGGCAAGATTAAAGTTTAAGACAAACCAGTGTTAAAAAAGTGTTTTAAAAAATAATCAGAATGTGCAATAAACTACAATGTAGCAATAGGTTGTAGTGTTGAAACTTTACTGAACTGTTTTCATATGCCCAGTGTGTATTTCCTGTCATTTTGACCAAAAAAATTAATTGACGCTAAAACTGAGTCATCTGTCCAGTGCCATTCCAGATATTACACATGGAAGAAAACTGCACAAAAAACAGAGACTCTTATTAAATTGCCTTCAACTGTCCTACACAGAAAAACTGCCTGTTGATGGATTATACCTACATTCAATGTTTACTCTTTGTTAATACTTCTTGGGATTGCAGATGCATTCCAAGCTATGCTATTTAGATGCAAGTTTAAACAACTTGCCTTTGTTTTCTCACTGTGAATACATTGGGAAATGAAAAATCTATCCAGAATCTCCAGAATCACAATGGAAAGCTTTGGGGCTTTTTATTTTTTTTTTTTTTGTTGCTCTTCAAGACATCAATCATCTTTTCCTTTCCAGCTAGTTATCAGATGTTGGCATACTTACGAGACTCTTGCAAGGCACTGTACAGAAATTGGAACAAGACTTTAACGTATTAAAGCAAAGTATTACGAGCCTCATTAGCAACTGAAGGACTAAGGAAGTAAGATGATCCAAAGCACAATATTCCATGGGGTGTGTCACTGATTTGACTTGACCCCTCTTTCCTCCTGTCTCTCCCTCCCCCCAGGCCCGAAGCAGAGACACTTCTTTCCAGGTGTCAGATACCTTGACTATGGCAATGCAGTGGGCTTCTTCTACCTTATTGCTTAAGGACATCAATATGAAACGTGCCCTGGCACTACTGAGAGCCGACTACACAACTTAAGCTAGATGCGAGGCTTCCAGATCCCCTGGTTTGAAGTGCTGGTTCTCACCTACCCTTACCTTAGACATGCTGTTAGACAGGTTTTTGCCCCATGGCCATGCCACACAAGAAGATAATCTGAAGCTATCACTTATCCCCACTATTTTCAAGTAGTTTTTCTGTGCTCAGTTGAAGTTGTTGGATAAGGTAGGCAGCATCTCCTGCTACAGCAGATTCCACTTGAACCAGATATGCATTTGAAAACAAACAAACAGAAAAGGATGATTATTGACAAATGTGGCAATATGACAACAGAAAGTGAATGGTGCCAGCAATTTATGTGTGCCCACTCCTGACACTGGGAATATTAGACTTCCAGCTTGAAATAATTACTTTCTCTTGGGGTTCAGGAAGAAGAAAGTGTTGTCTTTGGGATTTATCCTGCCTGTTACAAAGCAAGAAAGAAAATACATTATATACGCAGCTAACATAAAGGTTTTGAATTGTGCTGTCATATGCTGTGTGAATGAGAGATTTTACCTTACACTTCTCTCCACCTTAATTGGCTTTTTAAATGAACCACATTATTCTCTGTCACCTTTGTTTTCCTGTACTGTTGCTTCCCAGGCAAATGCTTTTGCAGTCTTCTGACTCTTGGGTAGGTTGTTTTCTTGGTGGATAGCTGTTGTCTGGCAAAGCAGTGGGTGTGCCTGTAGTGCAGGGAGAGTCGCTGGGGAAAGCTGCACTTGACACTTCAGTCTGAGTTGTTACTTGATCTTGGCACAGTAAAGCTTCTACCTCTTCATCTTTTAGTGGAAAAACTCGAAGTTCCCACAGCCCAGACTGAAAGGAAGAGAAGGAGTGAGGGTGGAAAAAGGGTATAGGGGATAAAAAGGGATTCCAGTTGAGTTTTGAGATGATTAACTCTGTACAGAATGATCGCCTATCAAGTAACAAACAAGTGTCTTTCTTTACAGTGTTTGCAGGGCTCTTCAGATAAAGAATACAACACTGCTAGGCACCAAGATGTAAGCTGACTGCATAAGGTTTTGAACTAATAATAGACCTACCCTTGAACAGACAAGGAAACTCTTTTCCACAATGCCAGACCATCAGGATACCTGACCCCCTAACGACCACATCTGTCTGGAACCTTGGCCAACACCCCTTAAAAAACCCCAGCCTGAACCCAGTCCTTCCATACTCGCCTCAAAAACACGTGCCATATGTACTGAGCAATGAAACACATCTGTTGACAGATCTGGCATTAATTTACAAAGCACAGCAATATAGTTCTAAACAGGAGTACTATGTTCAGTGCACATTAACTAAGATGACAGCCTGAAATTCTGATCAGTGAGACAGGAGAATATCTTCAAGTTTCTTTGTTGTTACTGAAGAACTGACCAGACCTGGCAGCTATTGAAAGCACCCACCTTCTCTTCCTGGCTCTCCCTGCAGAGCGGTGAACAAACAGAGCCTTGGGCTTCCAAAGTCGGGTCAGGAGCAAGGTCAGCAGCGCAATGGTCTTTCTGCACTGAGTCCTGGCTGTGTCGACCATCAGCATTTTTGCTGTAAGATCTAGTGCAGAATTAGAAATGAGTTTTAAGAGCTACTCCCTGCCCTTTCACATTGCCATGAGCAGCTCACATTTTCTTTTTAAATGTTCAGTTTCTCCATTCATGCTACCTCCATTCTGCTTATTTAAACCAAAAGAGCAGAGGAAAACTGGTGTGGTTCTTGAAAGCCTTGTTGGCTGGAGCCAAAACAAAGCTCTATGTGGAGGAACTAAGTGGATAAAATGGATGGGACAGGCACACTCTGGCTTGCAGACAGCTAATAATTGGTCCCACTCCTGCATCTTGCTCCACATGCTCGCCAGAACTGTGATTTTGGACAAGAGCAATCAGTGAGCCACAGGCTGTAACATTCAGGAGAGCGGTATCATCCACAGGAGCCAGTGGAGTCCAAAGTGCACTCTCAGCACTGTGCCAGTGCAACTTGAGACAAAAGTCCTTGGGCTCTCCCCTATCACTTCTGCTCTGGACTCAAGTCCAAAGCAATCAAAAATGTAGTACGATTAAAAAGTTTGACCTCACTTCTAATAGAAATTTAAAATAGATATAAAATAGTGGCATGCATCTGAAATGCCAGGTGGAAGCTTGACCTTGCTTATGTCAATGAGTTTACTTCTGAATTCAAGCAGCACTAAGATTTTACCAAGAAGTTCACAGTTTCAAAATTAAGGTACATACAGAACTTTTAACTTTTCAGTACACTTTCTGAAGTTGTGAGGTTTTATGTTCAAAATTGCTTAATAGAATTCCTCAATATGGCTTAGCTCTATCCAGCATTTAAAAAAGCTATCTTTGACTATTTATTCCTAGTGTCATGGTTCACTTTCAGCCAAGAGTAGACACAAGCATATGTACTTAGCAGAAAAAGTTATCCCAACATTTATAGGCTGCTTTTTGTCCTGGCAGATCGTGAAGTGATTTATGGGAATCATTTTCTTGGGGCCAAACTGCAAATGCAGATTTATGACATTTGTTCTGATATACACTACTTTTGCAAGACTTTTAGTGGTTCTATTTAAATCTGATGAGTTCTGCACCAGATGACAAGCCTGTGAGAATGAACTGTTCATACAATGACTTTCTAAGTGTAAGGCTCCTGCCACAGTCCAGGACCCTTCAGTAGCACATCTCTGAACACTGTGTAGTTTCATCTGAGGCAGGTGAGTGAAGGACTCATGATACACTGGGTGGCTAAAGCCATAGTAACTGGGAGTGGCACAGTCTAGCAGAGCTCTGTGTTCAGTGAGGGAGGAAGGTATTTGTTTAGTAATGCCAGGTCACTAACGTGCCCAATTTCTTTAAGTCAAACATACCTGGTACTGTCCCTGATAAGTTAATTAATGAATGGTGCCCTCATTTTCAAACTTCTCTGTGACAGCATTTCTGCCACTGCTGTACCACAGCCCACACTAGGTTCAATAGGAAGGCTCTTATCAAAGCCAATACACCTGCCTGCTGTTCCTCCTGGGCCAGCGGCTCTGCTCCCACAGCGACCACCTCACACGCTCTCTTTCTTCATACTTCGTGTGACGCAAGGAAAAAGCTTTGTCTGACAGGTCTTCTATCTGTAATGAGACACAGGGAGAGCTGTGCTGTCATGAACATCCCTAAAAACAATACCAGCCAGTATTATATATAATTCTGCAAAGGTCTATTCAACAAACAAGAAGAGGCAACACAATGCATGCTTGCACTACAAAGGTACAACTTACATGCATTCAGTTTACGAGAGCTCTGGTGTATGGAATGCTGTCATTTTAGCTTTATTTCTTTACATGTCTGGGGTTGAACTGAATGGATATAGAAATTATACGCCCTCCATGCAACTAACACATTTTTCTCTATGGTGAGAGGCAGAAAATTAAGAGGACAAGTATTCATTTGCAAATCAAGGCAGTGTTAAAAGTACATAATAAAGACAAGCAAAAATTCCAACAGTTTCCAGAGATTGCTTTAGGAGGAGGCTGGGAGGCAGCAGGATTTGCCAGGTGCTCTTTAAGCACTGAGAAATAGGTTTGAGATCACCGAGGACTTTGATAACTCCACAGAGAGGAATTCGGCAAACCTGAGGTGCCACATTCCTGCTGTGAAAGCAAGCAGAAAAGCAGAAATTGGCTTCTGCTTTGAAGAGAATATTTCTTACCCAGTGGTTTGCATGACCCCCAGTAGAGCTTAAACCAGCCTTAATGCAAGTACTTTACCCACTTGTAGTAAAACAAGAGCCAGCTTTTTAGGTAAAAGATGTAACTATTGCACCTGACCTTCACTGAGAAAGTACCATCTATGTTTCTCCGATGGCAACGCACCAGGAAGTTTGTTCCTTAGCCAGGGCTGGCCGAGGAGCATTTTGCCACCCCTCCCCCTCACTCCCTGATGACGGGAAGCTCTTGGCTGGAACCCTCCAGTACAGCTCACAGTTGTTTCAAAGTGCTCCAAACCATTCAAAGTTCACCTAAAAAGCTGAGGTTGGCAGGAACATTTGAGTGCTGCAGCCATGGATTTTATGCTAGCTAGTCCTAACTCAAAAGCTGAGAAATTCTTGGAAAGAACAATTCCTGGTCACAGGAGCTGTGAAGCTGCACTGCCAGATAAGTCCTAGACAAGAATCATACTAATAATTGGGGGGTCATGGGAAATAAACTGCATTTTTTTTCTAAGGCAAAATGCTCAGTGGTGGTGCACAAGTAACACCATTAATCTTCCAGTTGAGCCTACAAAATAGAGAACCAAATGCATGGTCCTCACTGCAGTTCCAGTTAGTGCCATAGAGACACTGGCACTGCTCCACTTTGTCATGTTTCTGTGGAAGCCACCCCCCTATCAAGTCTCTTAGCACCAAGGAGGTTCACAGCCACGAGGGGTACAATGGCAAAGTATCACAACCAATCAATATGATCCCAAAGGCTTCATTTTGGTTGGAATCAGACACAGGACCCATTTGTAGGACTGTGGCTGCCCAGGTCCTCCTCAGCCTAGCACTCGACAAGAGCCTTCAGACAAACAGGCTGCTTTGTTTGCTCATCTCATCACTCCTTGCTGAAGGCTCCTTCATTGCTTTTATTTATTTATGTTAAACACAAACCACTTTGTTAGCTGCTGGTTTCCTTTCATGCAAGTGAACTTAATGGGCTTCCTCCTCTCTCTGAAATTCACTAGCTCTGTCACTTGGAGAGCATCCAAACAGGGCTACATCTCAATTCACATTTTGTCTTTCCAAGGTCAATGATGTATAGCATGAAAGTGAGAATTTTATGAACTACAGAAGTGTTATTCCCTTGGGGAAAATTCAGGATTTTTCTGTGCTCAGATTTCCTTTGACGTAGAAACAGAAGATAATTTAGGAAGAAAAACTTAAGAATTTTTAAATACTTTTCTTAGCAAATTGCCAAAATTTTAATGCTGGGAAGAAATTTAATTTTCAACAATCTCCCATTCAAAAATCAAAGTCCACATTTCTCTCCAAGTGAAGAGTTTTGAAAAATACAGAAATAAGCCTTGTTTGTTTTTCATAGCTGATGATGGCAGATTTAACCACTTTTTATTTTAAATGAGTTCTACCCTATTCTTTTGAACACTAAATTTTCTTGTTTAAAAATTATTCTCTGTTCTATGGATAGAAATTTCATGATGTCAGAATAAAAGGTCTCTCTTCTAGGTTCAGTACAGCCTCTGCCCCTCCCCAGCTTTGTAATGCTTTATGTATTTCCTCTAGCAACTTTAGTTTAATTTAAAGTTCTGTAACAGGAGAAATTTGGTGTTTTTTCCTCACTAAGGTTAGTTTGAAAAAGGACAAAAGAAGTGTCATTCCTCAGTGGATGGATCTGGCAGTGATGTTGAGAGAAAAGACTATGGGGAAGACCTGTTTGTGAGACATGTGTAATGATTTCACCCAAAGGAAAATAAGCTTTGGATCCCCCCATGACACTACAATATACTGTGCATTAATGCTGAATAGCACCAGGAATATTTCGGAAAGGTTCTCAAAACAACAAAATCTGTGTTTCATTCTGGCACCACAGGAAACCCTGAGTCATAGGTCATGAAAACACTTATGCAAAACTAACTGCATAAGGAATTACTCCAAAGAATATGTCATTACTAAAACAACTACAAAATAAACTTGAATGTTACAACTTTCTTTCCAGAAACTTTAACCTGTACAAATCAAATCAAAACAAACTAGGAAAACCTGTGCCACACCCTCCCATGCCTTAAAGCAATAAGACTGCAAATTCATACGTGCAAACCAGGAAACTCAAATGTTCTATTTCCAGAAAGTATTTTTATAGCAAGTAATAGAGCCGACATTGATAGTAGATTAACTTTTGCATTGCCAATTTTTTTCTTATAAGGCAAAATTTCCAGAAACAAAAATGCACCCATAAAAGGTAAGCTTTTTGTTCTCAAAGACACAATGAATATGCCTGACTCCCAGCAAGTGCTGAGATCCCGTCCTTGAAGTGTGGCTCACGTGAAACATGACAAATTGGGGACCCTGCAGTTTTTTGTAACTTAGTAAATGTTGAGTGCAGGTCTATTGCATAGATATTTCTGAAAGTTTCATTTCAATGCAACCGATTGTTGCACTGAAAGCCTCTAAATGAAGAAGACAGAGAAGAAGAGAAGGAAGACAAGGAAGATGAAGGTGATGAAGAAGAAGATGAAGGCAATGAAGAAGATGACGACAAAGAAGATGAAGATGATGAAGATGAAAATGATGAAGAAGACGAAGATGATGAAGATGATGAAGAAGAAGGAGGAGGAGGTTATCGAGTGGCAGAAATTCCTGACTACTGCTTGACACAGGACAAGGACAACTCTGAAGTTTTAAATTTAGCTATGTAAAAGATAAAGAAGAAAAACTATTATATAGTACCACAGAACATTTTAAAAGTTTTATCATTTCCAACACCACCATAGGCTGCTATGCAGTGAAATAAAGAAAAAGAACATTTTATATAAAAGCAGAAAGTGTATTTTTGCCTTCCATTGTGTTACATGAATGACCTACTAAAGCTTGCCTTGTCTTTAGCACACAGCGCAGTTTCAGGAGTGTCTGCTTGAATGCAGAAAATGCCAACACGTAATGGTGCTGCTTCCTCAGGTCTTTTTACAAGCTTACTCAGTAGCAAATGTAACTTGGCTCAAAGCTAAAGGAAGTTGAAGAATTATGATCAATCACCTTTTCTCAGTACTCTGAGAAACTAATTAACATGATCCCAAAAGAAAGGGGGAAATTGGCAAACAAGATCTTTAGCATTTTTCTCTTGTCCAACATCTCTCCTCATTCTGCCCAGTAGCTGACAGATGATACAGAAGCAGTGGGCCACAGTGGGAGGCAAAGCTGCTGTATTGTTAACTCAAGTTATTGCCTGGCCAGAGGATGAATCATACAGGATTGAGAGTCATGCCAAACACAAATGTACTGTGAGGGCTACTAATTCAGACAGTAGCCCATGAACTTCAGAGAGAGACCTTGAAGTCCCTTCAGCAAAATACATTAAAAGCACAAGACAAGTCATCTTTATGGGATCTGAAATCTAAACAAGAAATCCACTGAGTCCAAGCAAGTCCCTTGAAGCCCTGAATGCAAATTGCTGTTGAAATTCTTCACTGCCCCCCACATACCAGGACAAAGAGAGCAATGAACACTAGATGCTCAAGGGACAGTGTGCCCTTGCTGTCTTTATTAGTTATTCTCCCAATTGTTTAATTAAATATCCTTGCAGGAGAGTTCTCCTGTGTGTGGAGTTTGACCTTCTCGGTACAAAGGAAGAACAGGCATGTTTCATGCTAGCTGGGATGGTATTAACCCAGATGTCGGTGAGTGGAAGTGACATAAATTTGACCACAGATTTCACAAGAATTTCTCAATTGCATTGGGAAAGGCAGGGACAGAGTAAGCTTTTCTCTTCCTTCCAACCCAAGAGTATGCTGCCAAATAAGTGCACCTACACCAGCTGAGACCACGATGCTCTCCTAAAGGAAAGGTTATGGAGCAGGTAGCTGCAGGCCTAGTAGACCTCTGAGGAAGTTTGTGCCTTTGTGGAGAGTGTATTTTCTACCCCAAGGGAGTGACATAATGATTTGTTTATTGAGTTTACCGTAACCTTCTGCACTGCTACCTAAATGCCATCTTTTTCTACTGCTATGGCAACTAAACCCCTGCTGTAGAAATTCTCTCAAACAGCAGCTCAAGAACAGATATTGTGGATAAAGCCAGGAATATAATTGGTGATAGTAGCAATTGGTGATAGTGGCAGAGACTGGAAGGAGATTAGAGATGTCCAAAGGACAACTGACAGGTTTCTGGATAGAAGCCGCAAAAAGATTGGAAGGACAGAAAATCAGCCTAAAGACCAGACCTGCTGATACATTCACCCTGAGGTCAGCAAATGCCTCAAACGCCCGATTAGGCAAGAAAGGGGCCCCCAGCTGCAAAGTCCATGGACATTCCCTGAAGAAAAATGTAGATTCTTATGTCTGGAGGAGGCAAAAGTAGCCCATGATGTGCAAATGTAGCTCAACAGGCAGGCAGGAAATGCTGAAGGTTATGTTGTTCTTGACAATGAAGAAAAGTTTGCTCCCAACAGAAGGGTTGCAGGAAAACAAATGCTGAAAAGAAAACTGAGGAAACTTGCCCGAGCCACAGGCAAGATGCCTAATTATCATTTGAAGAGCAACGTGCCATGGGAACTGGCCATGGAAGGATGAGAGGGAAGGACAGCACTGTAGTAGGTGGCCCCAGAAGACAGTCACACTTGCAGAGGCAGAATTACAGTGCTCAGGAGCACGATGGCAGACCCTGACCCAAGGGACCCTTTGGGAGTGCTGACTGTGCAGCAGCAAGGGACAGAAGAGCCAGACAAACAATGAACAAGGAATATTAATGGCATACTTGCATTTCTATCTTCCACTTCCATTTTCACAATCTGATACTTAATACTTTATTTTTGAAACTTGAAACTTACTGGGATTTGTATGAAGTCAGCGATTTCAGAAAGTATGTATCAATTACCCCAATTATATATTGTATCTACTTTAAATAAACCTTGTGGTTTAATTAAAATACAGCCTACCTCTTCTTCATCTGTTTGAGATTTTTCTAAAGGTTGAAGTTTAACAACTCTCCAGCTAGAAGTAAGACAAGGAAAATCAAATTAAGTTTAAGGTGCTGATAACAGATGGCTGAAATTTGTATTTTTCTTTCCCAACTTGGTATCTAACCTTTCCTTTTCCTAACACAGTCTTTCAGATATCCAATACAGTTGTAATAATATTTTTCAACTTAAAAGACAATAAAAAAGCAAATACATATTATGGATTTAAAGAACAGAACAAGTATATTTGGCACTTCACGCAATGTGCTACTAAGACACTGAAGTAAGCAGAGGAGACCAATTACCCTGTTTTTGAAATCTAAAGATGTTCTCTTTCTAAAACAAAGGAAAGAAAGGTCTCTAGAATCATGGATTACAGGCGTACACTGTATGGAAAGAAATAAGCTTATTCTACTGTATCAGAATGGCTAAATTTAAAAAAAAAAAAGCTAAATCCATTTGTTTAATTCACTGAAAATAGTTTACTACTTTCTTATGAATACACAAAAAAAAGACAGCAATCTCCAAACAACCATTCAGAGCTTGTCAGCCTTATGGTATACTAAAGGCCATAACTACAACTAAGATCATGTAAATCCACTTCTATTTTTAGCCAGTCTGTGCATCTGCCACACCCCTGTGTATATCAGACTACTTGTGCTATCAGCTATCCAGTCTTCCCACCGCTTCAGTCACATGACCTGAAGTGCACAGATAAAAACCCAAGTGCATGAAAGATCATCTTAATATTATAATGTTTTCTAACTCCATGTTAATTGTATTCTTAGTTAATGTTCTCATGTTCATTTTCATGTCTTTGCAATTAAGGAGGTTGTGAACAAACCTTGGAGTAAGGATTTCTTTGTACTGTAGTTTCTCCAACTTTGATGGTGCCACCAGCGACATAGGAATAACAATGTTGTCTATATCATAGGAGCTCTCACTTCTCAACCTCCTCCTGGAGTTGTGCTGAATAATAGAATCAACAAAAGAGGATGTCAGCTCAAATCATAGGAAATACAGGCTAGCAGAGAAACATTAGAACTTCACAAGGAGAAAGCCTGAACTTTATTGGAAACAGACTAAAGTGCTAATTTATGTGTTCTTTGATGATGGTTGACTCAAAGGAATAAAGGAGTGTGTGTTGTCTGAATTATGTGGGACACACATTTAAATTCAATTCTACATTACAACATGACAACTCACAGAGCACCAGTATACCGCCAGGCTTAGCAAAACCATGGAACCTAAATCTGAATATTGTTGTGAATTTTCCACGAATTCCAGTAAAACAGTGTGTTTCTGAAGGGACTTCACTGAGCCAGAGTTCTGCTTCTCCTCAGCAAATCTATATACTAGGGACTTTGCCTGTATTTCTGCTCAGAGATTTAAATCGGGAAACTGAGAGGTAACAAATTTTGTCACTCTATTTGCACCATGAGGCCATTTCATATAGCTGCACCAAGAAAAAGGATCATAAGAGCCCTAGAACTGTGTACATAAACTGTTCCCAGTGTAAAACTGGGAACATAAATCATGGTGTATTTAATGAAATTGGGGGGAATAAAAAAGGCAAAATGCCAATAAATCAAACTTACACTCCAGTTACATGATCCGCAAAATTCTTTTACAAGCAAGTATCTGTTTTAGAAACACCACATACTCAGTTTGGAATCAATTAGTTAATGTAATCCACTTAATTCACTGTAAAACTGCTCTGCACTGTCATATAACCCTAATCAGATGTAAAAGGTGTGTGGCTTTGGATTATTCATTTGCACAACTCTCTGTTGATATTTCAGTTGGGACAGTGACACATTTTTGGTTTACCTGTGATGAAGTACTGTGAGTGGGCCGAGACATGGCATTGACACTGCTTGTGGGAACAAAATTGTTGTGGGACTCAGGCTCTGCATGTTGGAAGGAAAATGTCTCAAACTGAGTGCTACTTTCACCTGTCATAAAAAATAGCAATAAACAAGACATACCAGCTGTTGGCTATTAGAATGCAGATATTTTTCCATGCAGTTATAGTAAAGTCATTTCTAGATGTCCACAGTGAGCCACTTACAATTTACTGGATACTAAAAAAAAGTCATCTAAATAAACACTTGCTATTCAACCTGTCATTCTAAAAAGGATTTCTTCTCATGGAATCAGCTTCATATGGGCAAATTCTGACTCTTTTTTTAGGAGCTGTCATAGACTACATACACAGCAACTGCAATCTGACTTAGATGCCCCCTGTTCCCCATCAGCTCTTCTCTAGTTGGAGTGCATCTCACAACTTTTCCCTATTTCTTCCTTAATAAATTATAAAACTGGCAGCAAGAGTAACAAACAAAATTAGTTTAGATCTCCAAACCAATAGCGGTTTCTTCTGATTCACTGCTCCAGACAAACTGTAATTCCTGTTTACTCCCATTCAGTTCCAGTATAAGCAGCATTTCAGGGGATTCAGAATTTAACCATCTGTTCTGCTTTCCTTCTACCTTCATTTCCAGTAAGAAAGGAGAACTCAGACTTAATGTACCAACAAACAAAAAGAATGAGTGTATTCCAACAGAGAAAAAGACTGATCCTAAAGACTGTATTTCAGGCTGGGTCAAGGTCATGAACTCTGATGTGCCAAGCAGCTCTGCAACTCCCTGGCACACAGCTTTTATTTTTGGCCTTGTTCATTAGGCTGACCTTCCTCATGGACAAATTCTCCTAGACAGAGCCCAAATTAGGAATAAATATGTAATACTACATCCATCGGACTAATAAGCTAGAACTTGTGCTCCTACTCATGAATGCACCACAGAACAGTTTTCTGTCGTTGCAAGACTATGATCCTCATGATAAAAGACTGCTTTTAAGGTTCCATTTAGAAAAAAATACTATTGTCAGAAGATTAATGGCAACTTCAAAACGTTTGTAACAAGATGTTTTCTCTCTTACGAGTGCTCCCAAGTAACTCCAGTTTTTGATCTCAGAGTTCATGACTACACTTACAGAAACTGAGAAACACTGTGTCAGCATCCACCTCCTGGGGACCAGCAAGTGGTCAGGGGAACGGGTGGCATGGAAAACAGGGTCACAGGTGGTGAAAAGGGATAGGGCACAGCACCCCTTTGGAGACAGGCACAGAGTTTAAGAGAAGGCTGTACAGCAAAGGCAGGGCTGTATCGCACAAGGGGAAGAATTCAAAGGACAACCCTCATCCAAATCCAAGGCAGTTTTCAGTGTGCTCCCCAACAGCTTTTATTTTCTCCTAAAACTTTCTAATTAATTGGGTCATCTTGGGTGGGATTGTGGGTTTTGGGGTTTGTTTTAATTCTAGATCATAATTTTTTATTAATTAATCTCTGCAGTAATTCTTCTATCTATACCTCCAGTGAAAGATTACACTATCAGTTTTGCCTGGATAAGCACCAGCAGTTTATTTTTCCACCATGTTAACTGATCGTTTATACCTTTTAATTCTTTCCTAAGGGAAATTTTAAACTGATATGGTTTCCCCTCTTGCTCAGTGACTTACTTTCTTCAAATGTCTTGCAAAGAATTTTGCCAAAGGTTTTCCAAAAGTTACATAAATGAATCTGTAACAAAATACGTCAGGCTTTACATTCTAACAGCCTGGACAGGTAAGATGCCATTTATCTTTACAGTGGTACGCTAAATTTTTTTATCACATTATTCTACAGAATTTCAGGGCCCCTCCTATTAATTTACCAAGTGCTGAAGTAGAGATTCAGTGGCTTAAAATAGAAAGGTGACAAGGGTAAAAACACAGTAATAACTGGCTATCCACAAGTGCTCTTAACAGTCTGGAAGGGATCCAGAACCACAAATGACAGTACACAATGAATTACATATAGTGGACCAAATATGCCAGGAGTAAATGTTTCATTGGGCATATGATTTAACAGGTAACTTTGCAATTCAGTCTATTTCACTGACTACTATAAAAAAACCCATTTCTTATTAAGAATGACTCTCTCTCCCAGTATTAGAGAATACAGTTGAACTGCTGAGCCGTTTCCTTTAACAGTACTCCAAAAATAAAATACAAGAAGCTTGTCCCATTCTGTATGTACATTTATGAATAAAGATGATTACCGTGCTTTAAAATAGCAAATTATTTTTGTGGTGTTCTAAGGACATTTCTTCCTAAGTTTCATAACAGTATCCTTTTTGGAGACAAAATTAATTCTCAGAGCCCAGTGATACTCATACAGTACATATTTTAAAAGATGGAGTGCCCTCTTACCTACTGCTGTCTCACTTAGATGCCTTTTCTTTCTTCCTTCTGACAGCTGGTCAGGTGTTCCTAACACCGACTGAGATTTGGAACTAGAAAAACAGCCACTGCTCCATTGTTTGACAGAAACATGTGGATTATGGTCTATAACAGAAAAAGCACGTATCAAGTTGAGAAATTACTTTTTGTCGGTACAATTTACAGGAAATCTCAACTGCTGTACTATTTATAATGGAAAAAACCCCAAACTTCTGATAGGAATCCAAATAGTAACAGGACTGCAGTCAGACACCTGGTCCAAACTCCCCCCACTTGTAATGTCCTCCTGCAGCTCTGGTGGGATCATCTCAGTGCAAAAAGGAGAACCTGACACTGTGGTATGAGAAAAGACTTCTCTTCCACCTAAAGCTACCTTCTCTGATAACCTGCTTTGTGATAAGTTTATAAAATGAACCTCTTCATGACAGAAAATACTGATGAATGAAATTTGCCTTGCAAATATTAAAATATTTTGCTTTACATACCATCGTCAGCAGATGCTTTAAATTCCCCTCCCAAAGATGAGGTATCAGCAGGTTCTCCTTTGATGTCATCTCTCCTTAATAATGTTTCAAAGTATATGTGAAGAGGAATATCTAATCAAAAAAACAGAAATCCAAAGGAATAGGGTCTCTATTAGAAAGATGGCAACCTCTGAGCCAATGAATTATGTTTCATCACTAGAGGTCTAGGCACTGATTCACCCAACACATTCAATATAATCTGTGAGCAACATTGCTAAGGATTGAAACACACTCTGGAGGATACTGAGTGAGGATAAGACTCAGGTCTTCCCTCTTGACCAGCTCCTGCACAAAACCCAGCACAGCAGAGAGCACACAGTGCAGTTTTCCTGTAATATGAAAAGGCTTCGGTTTAACCTTTTGGGTACAAATAATTAATATGTTTGGAAATTGTTACGGCTGGGAGCCTATAGGTATTTTCAAGGTACATTCCTTGTCCGTCTCCCTGGAAAAGTCTACAGCAGGGCATGGGAGTTCTAATGCAGAACTAGCCTGCAAAACATTTCAAGTGGTAAGGAATTTAGCCCCTGTATTAAGGCAGGAAGGCTTTTAAGAAAAAAAAGTCTCTCTCTGAAAAGCCTTTCTGAAAAAAAATTACAAGAATGAAGAGACCTTTAATTGAAAAAAAGTGTCAATGTAAGAAGTAGGCTTGATAGCTAGTACATTCAGAATGAGGACTGTGGGCAGGGCCCAAGGGTGGGCATTAAGCTACATGTATCTACGCACAGTCTTAGCCTCATGTGCCTTCAGGATGTGCCAGGACAAAAACTTGCAACATATTTTGCTAAAGAAAAAGAACATTTTTTTCAATTTGATATGGATCTAACTTGGTTGTTTTGTCACAACACCTCAAAGTTTTTGCTGTGTTTCCTACTCTACTTTCAAGTAAAACAAAGAAGGTCTGAAATCTGTATTAGTCACAACATTCAAGTGAAGAGAGAACCAAAACACTTCTCTTATTTTGTTGGTCTTTTTTTTTTTTTTTAACCTGGGGAACCATCTGGGTGACTGAGACATTTT
The DNA here is from genome assembly GCA_013399225.1 of Rhipidura dahli. Lineage (NCBI taxonomy): Eukaryota > Metazoa > Chordata > Aves > Passeriformes > Rhipiduridae > Rhipidura > Rhipidura dahli. The sequence goes on from VXAC01002379.1 coordinate 22,966, forward strand.
TTATTATGTCCTCCTGTATCTTCATCAAAAGGGCAGGAGTGCTTGCTTTGATCAATCCACAGCCTAGGTGCAGAAATACCAGAAACCCATACTTCTTAGATACAAACTACAGTTTTCCAGTTAGCAAGGTACAAGTTGAAGGAGGTGCTGTCATGTTAAAGGGATGCTGCAACCACTGACGTATCTTTAGTCAAGAACCTTGGTAATCTGGAAACAGTGAAAGGAAGACTTGGACATAGGGACAACTATGCTTCCAGAAGGGACTACACTGGTGAGCCAGTCCCAATGCACTGTTTACTAGATTGTCTGTAAATTATGATTCACCTTTAAAGCAAACCACATGAAAAAAGGTGGGAGAATCTTGAACAGAATCTTGAATCTCACATCTGAATCTTGAACTTGAATCCCTCCTTGCACACATACACACAAAAAATCAAACTCCCAGAGCTCCAAAATGAAACAAATGCCAACAATGTATTTTTAACACAGAGAAAATGAATGAAAAACCCTCTCCTTCTACTCTGCTGAAAATTTTTATATATAAAGATGTGGGCACAGCACAAGCAGTATTTTAAGAGAAGTTATTGCTCTGGAAGGGTATAACCAAGAAAGCTGCAAAGAAAACATGAAACGGCATCAGGCTACAACTTGGAAAATTTCTACCATGCATTTATTCACAATAATTCTTTCACATGAAAGAAAATGTCAAATATACTAGTCTTCATGAGGAGGTAGAAACAGCAAAGTACACCAAGTAAAGCATGAATCTAGCCTCCCTCAAAAGTGAGGACTGTATTTGAACAGGACATAGTAGGTCTAGTACTTTTTCCCTGTCTCAACTATTACTAGCAAGTCTCCTGGAAAAGAGAATAAATATTCCTTAAGAAATATGTTCTTGATACTGGAATGAATGTAAAACCAGTTTTCCTCCTCCATCCTGTCCAACAGTAGCCACAGCACAGTCCAAAGCTTTTTACATTTTTTTATGATGATAAAGTTATTTTTTTGAGAAAACAAAAGGTCAATATGCCTGCAACACACCCCAGTCTCCTGAGGGAAGAATGAACACAAAGGGCACAGATGACAGTGTCTGCACAGAGCAGATGTCTAAACCCCTGGGGTCCAGCTGGGCTCTCAGAGTCACCAGGAAGTGATAGAGAGTGTGTGTAAGGAAAGATTTAGGTTGTGGTTTTTTCACCACAACAGAGTTCTGCTGACTGGGATGTTTGCTGTTGCACTCTTGGAGTGAGTGTTCCATTTCTCCTATCTGCTCGCACAAGAATCTCCTCTTTAACCCATAAATGGGATGGAAACTGCCAGAGCTGAGGCTTTCTCTGGATTTCCTGTCCACATGTGGGTCTTCTCTACAGGCCAGTGACAAGTTCTTCAAAACCAAGCCTTAAGTTAATTCCTGACCCTAATATGAGGTTGCAGTGTCTACACTGTCATTCTGGGAAGACAGTGGATTTGATTAAAGATTCAAACAGTTTCATGAAGTCCCAGCCTCATCTTCAGAATGATTTTGTGGCAAAGAAGCCCCCCAGAACAGCATCATTCCTGTACTGGTCAGTAACTACCTGGAAATAGGTTTTTCCTAAACCTAAAGGGTTTAGGAAAAAAAGTCCCACAAAACAAAAAAATCCCACAAAAATTCAATCCCTTCTGCTGATAACAGCACTTAGACTGTAATTTTCAAGTCCCAAGTACTGTCAAGTTGCACCTGCACTAATTTTAGGGCTGAGTCACAGATAACATAATCTACATTACTGTCCAAAAAGACTAAGAAATCAGATGACAAGAAAGCATAAAACTTCAAAAATAACCAAAAAGACTGACTATCACAAAAATAATTAGAAAATCTAAATAAAGCTTTTTAGATCTAGTCCAAAGGGCCTGAACAGAAATAAAGTTGCTTATGAAAACAACACAACCATGGTATGGTAGTGTGCTGGCAAAAGCACCATCTCTAAAGGACTAACACCGACTGAATTAGACACACCATGAAACACCCAAGCACACCTTTTTCCTGACCAGTCTTTCAAGGTTATAAGGACACCGCTGGTATGGGAAGCCTAGAAGGTGTGTTTTTCAAAAGTCGGGATCAAGTCAAGATTTTCATTCAGCCTAAACTCACGTATTTTGACAGAGTGAAGTTCTGTGTTAAAAAAACTAAGTCCTAAAAATAATTGAAAAGACAAGTTAGTCCATAACCTCCATAGCCATCATAAGCACAACCACTCTGGTAAGAGTCACAGCACTACTTACCTGAAGGGAATGATAAGACTGGATGGAAGGAGGAGTCCAGCTCTTGCACATAATCTAGGATTTTAGATTCTGTGCTGTACTCACTGCTGCTGAACATGGAGGCTGGCACCAGACATGGCAACTGAGTTTTATATGGAAAGGGGGTATCTCTAGATGGCAAAGTCTGCAAGAATACATAGAAAAAAAGGTTAACTCTTCCTGTACTCATGTCCTTCAAATTAGACCAGAAGAGGAAAAAAACCCAACAAACCAACAACTCAGTGAGTGACACTCTTTAATATGTGAATGGGAAGAATATTCCAGCAATCTTCAGATAGTCTAAATATGACTTACCTTCATTTCTTATGGACAACAGTGCACAATACAGAGAATAAAAACCACTCCTTCAATTAGGACCAGGAAACAGTTGTCAAATCTTTCAGCTAAAAGGTAACTGTTGCAAATTATTATTTTGATCTATCCAATGACAAACAAACACCCCTAAAAATTTGATTCCAGGATAACAGGCATGATATAAATGCACAAACAAACCTAACACCAGACGAAATAGAGGGGTCTTTTTCATTTATCCCCTCAGTAAGATTATTAGTATCTCCAGACACTCACCAGAGCTCACACATTTTAATATAAGAAACTATACTGAACATTTTGAGCACAGTGTGTACTTCCACAAACAAAAAGGTAAAGTCTTTACCTTGTTATAATTTAAACATCAGATAAGCAACAGAAACAAGATACACAGCAATAAACATGGAGAGGGATGCATTAAGAATTGATTAACAGGAATTAGTAGAAAGAGGAGAGGTGCAAAGAAAGATTAATTTAGCTGCTTGGCTGCAAGGCTTGTTAAAGTATGGAAGGTAAAATGATAGATGGCACAGAACTGGTAGATGTGAGGTAGCAGGACTGAGGCAAAAGGCAGGGTGAAAATGGACAAGAATAAGCAGCAGACTGCAGGCCATAGACTGAGCTCTGGAAGACTGAAGGAAAGAATTGAATGTGATGGTACAAGACAGCAGCAAATAGTAGTTTGTGCATCAAAATGTGATACAAAAAGTACTTCAGGGAAATAATGTTGTATAAGCTACTTTCTTACTGGATACTTGTGGTAGTAACCCCAAAGATACTGACATTTTTAAAGGTCTCTAATATTTTGCCAAATGCTGCAGATCCTGCAAATGGGAAGGGAGAGATAGGGACACTGGAGTACTTCAAGGATCTTAAGCCTATTACTGTTCAAACAATCACATTTATCATCCCCTGGCAAACAGTTCTAGTGTAAAAAAACTGTAAGAATGAATACGGTATTTTCTTGTGACTTTTTATGGAAACATGTAGCATCAAAGGTGAGACTGTCAAAGAATATTACTTATATTTTTTGTACTTCTGCTTTCCGAATCTAAGAAAACTCTTCTCCTGCCTGAAATACTTGAGGCTGCACTTTAGCACTGCCCTTCATACATTAGTGATGCAGTGATTACATCTACCACATAAAATCCCCTCTCAGTGAAAACAGTTCTTCTGTCACATGGTATCAATATTCACAACCCACATTATCTCAGAAAATATTACATTAAGAAGTTCCCCTTTCTATCTCTTCCTTTCTTCTCAGTTGGTAAGTTCCCTATGCTGGTACTGTATCTCAGAAACTACTAAATCAAGTATGTTATGATGCTGGAGCAGAGAACACAGTGAGAGTGGGGGAGGTTCTTGTATTTAACTTTTTTTTCCCCCAGGCAAACATTAACAGTCCTAAATCCACCTTGAAAGCACAGGTGTATGCACATGTACTTTCAACTTAACTTGGAAAGAATTCTTTTCTAGCCCAGGACTCCTTCAAAGTAATGTTATTTTCCTGTGACAGACATATGGGACTTTTCATCTGGCAAACCTTAAACATCCACCAAGTATTGGCAGAACTGGGTACTGTATTTGGAAATACTAGAGGGATAAATGCTAAAGCAAACTTAATGTTTCCAATTATGTGGATCATTACATTAAAGCTTAAAGAGCTTTTAGGTAGTTGCTCTGCTGCAATGCACTAAGGGCTTGCTTTACAAAAATGCACAAAAGCATATTTTCTCTTGATATTTGGATTTCAGAAATGAAATAACTTACAAAATCCCTACTCTTTAAGCTGCAACAGCACTTCTCCTGCCTTTTTCTTTTACAGAAGTGAATCCACAATACAGTAATTAAATCTCTCACTCATTCTTTAAAAAGAAATTCCCAAAAACTAATCAGTAAAATTACCTAGAAAGTATATAGATAAGACCAAGACATTCTGACATCCAGACCTTTACTCCTTACTCACTTTTTTCTTGCTTTAATTCACTTTAGCCCCAAACACATCTAGATTATATCTTAAAGTTGAGCCTGCTCAAAAACATGCATACATGGTCAAACAACCTCACAGTCACAATCCATTCTGAAACTATATTAAAATCCATTTGCCAATACCAGTAAATGGAAAATTCTTTTCTTCAACTTGCCTGTGGTGGGAATTACAAAGCCTAATGCCTGAATTTGTGCCTTGAATGCTCTGGCATCCACACCTAAGTAATGAAATCTTTCATTAAGACTAGTTTTTAATCCAAAAGAAAATACAGAATTCATAGAAGGAAGAGCAATTTTATTTAAATGCCTGCGAAGCTACTAGGGAAAAAAGCAAAGAAATTTGTCAGTGTCTGTGTTCCTAGCTATCAGATATGGTCTAAATTTCTGATGGAGTAGTTTTCCACTGGAAAATGCTGAATTAGTGAAATCAAGTTGTTTGTCAGAAATATCGACTTAATCAACTCTTGATGAAAAAATTTCAGAAGCCCTTAGCACTGGAATGAAAGCACTTTATTCAAAGAAAGTGCTTCAACTTTTATTGAAGTAAAATGGAAGAATTGTTTATTGGAAAACTAAACTCTCCGTGCTTCCAATTCCACATAGAACACAATCTACAAACCAACTGCCTCTTACAGCAGTCAATTATTGAAATTTTAACACAGCAACAAAAAAATCCAACAAAATCCAACTGAAAACAAGCCTACATATATATATCCATTCAGTCATGGCAATGACTCAGGAACATCATGGCACATAGCTTTTAGAAAACAGGCCTCTATAGCAAATGTGACCACGATGCCAACCCTTCAGAAAGCAAGAGAGATTACAAAACTCTCCTCAATCTTCCCCTTTCCCCTTGCTATATTACACCCCATACATCTCCTGAAACATTTTTCTTCATTACTGAAATACAAAACTTCATGCTTCCTGAGTTCAAGCAGATATGAAGAATAATATTACATAAAATTTGGTGTATTAGAGAAAATTCACTGTATTTAAAAGGAAGTGACAAGTATGTAAGTTTTAAATATTCAATTAAAATAGCAGCTCTGGTTTAAACTTATGAAATGGAATGGTGTCAACCAACAGACTAATTTTCTAGAGTATTATGAATTTTGAATTGGATTTTTCCCCCTTACAACTGTTTTACTGGGTTACTGTTTACTGGGTTACAGAAAACATAGAAAACATAATTTTGATATTCAAAACAATTCTTGTGCTTGCTTGTGACAGACTGATGCATTAGACAAAGTACAATCGGCTCATGCCTCTGCTCCTGAAGGGTCAGAAGGCTGAACTCTACTGACCATCCCATCCTCCTGCAGAGAAAAAAGCCTGAGTCTATGAAGCATGCCATAACTGAAAGGAAAATTGTTTTGTGCTCCCAGTTAAAAAATTGTAAAGTAAATCCTCATTTCATAGTTTCAGCTACTGATCACTAAAACTCCTACCATTTTTGGAAACATACTCAAAGATGTTTTGTTCAACTAGAAAATCAATTGAAAAATCAAGGTGAGTGCTTAATCTTTGATCAGTTAAACCAAAAGAAAGAAAGATATGTTAATGTTGGGGTTTGAAAGTTTTCCTTTCTATTCTTCTCTTTTCCCTTGTGGAATTTTGTCCCTGTGTGTGTTGCTGGAGAACTGACAGTTGGGTACTTAAGAGAACAAAGGGGAAGGCCAAGGAGGCTACACTCTGGCACCTGGGGGTGGGAACACAGCTCGGNGGGCACTGCGGGTGTGGTTCTGTTTGCTGTTACTGTCAGAGTTTGGTGTTGGCTTATATATATATACACACATATATATTAGTAAAGAACTGTTATTCCTATTCCTCACATTTTTGCCTGAAAGCTCCTTCATTTCATATTTATAATAATTCGGAGGGAAGGGGGAATTGCATTTTTTCCATTTCAGGGGAGGTTCCTGCCTTCCTGGACAGACACCTGTCTTTCAAACCAAGACAGTTAATCCACAGGGATATCTTCTCAAAAACACCATGCAGAAATTAAGAGTAGATGTGATCAGTGAAACACTTCAGAAATGTTACTAAGCTAAAGGTGTAAGACTGGAAAGCAGGAAGGTTCTTCATTCTGAAGAAAAAAGAATTCACAGGCTTACCAGCTTGCCACAAGCCTCAGAGAGGATGGATCTAGTTCTACTGGAAGTATCACAGAACTGCAAAGCTACAGATATCCGTCTTGTCATACATTCAGATTAGCTGAATGTATGAGATCTTCTTTTCCCACTCAGGTCTCATTGATTTTTGACTAACAGAAGGCCTTATTTTTTAACTTCCAGGGTTAAAGTAGAAATTTCATCACCTACTATTTTCACTTACAAACTTGGTAACCACGGGATTCTGCTCCCCAGATCACAAGACTGACATATCCACAGAGGTACCAACACCCCTTGCACTGAACCAGTTTGCAGGAGACTTGGCAACCAAAGTTTTTTCAGAAGTCAGCTATACCAGGAAACTATGCTGAAGCAAATGATGGAGCCAGTATCTAGGGACATCAAGGAAGGGATGACAACCAGTAGACTCCAGTAAATGCAACTTCTTTCCTCCCAGGTACAGACTCCTAGCAAATAGCAGACATTTAGCAAGTAAGATAAAGTCTGTGCATGCTGGATATAATAGAAATTATATGTGTGTGCAAATATATATAAAAAAATAAAAATATATACACAATCTTTCAAAAAACCTGAAAAATAACAAGACCTGGGGAAAGACCCACATGTATTTATCAAGTAGCATCAACAAAAACTACTACAGGCATTAGGCATGCACTGGGAATACTTCTGAACACAAAAATCATAGAACCAGCATGAAATTTAAATCAAAATAAGAAACTCATACCCTGGAATTTAAATACTTTTCTTGTGGCTGTTTCAGAGCCTTCTGGACAAGCACTCACTTTTTTTTGCTCCTTTTTTTTTCAAACCACTAAATGAAAACAGATATTCTTCTGCTCTTACTTAACTCCCAGTTAAGACTACAGAGAAGAAAATGTGGCAACATGCAACTGCAAGAGTTGGCAATATTATACCAACTGTTTGCTTGTGGTATCCAAAATATAAGCTTTTGCATGTCAGTTCCCAACTTTCAGGGTGAGAAAATTTGCAAATTTGAATACTGTTTTCTCCACATGCCTCAGTCTCCACAACCAACTCTTTCTCTAGCAGGTGGGGATACAAATACAATAAGAATTTTCAGATTAAAGAAGTCACCATGCTCTACAACTCTGCAAAGAAACTGACAGGAACAAAACTGACAGTACTCCAATCTCACTGCTCTATTGTCTCTTACCTTTATTTAGAGCTGTATAAAGTTTTTACAGATTAAAAGTCTTCATAGGCTCAATGACATATCTGGGCAAAACATGACTTGAAAAAAGTGGAACTAGTATAATTTGTTAAAATGTTAAAAGAGAAACTAACAAAATACAATGGCAAAACAAACTCCTTGTTACTAAAATTCCTGCAGCAAGTCACACAGATAAAATAGCAAAAAAGAAAATACGAGGGCATGTCAGCTAAGCAAAGACTTTTCTGAGGACTACTATGACACTTGTCTACTTTTAGAACTTCTAGTATGTCACAGATAATTTAGTTCCTTCAAGTGCAGATAAAAACATAGCAGGAAACAGAGCTACAATTTTCCTCACTATAAGAAAAGAATTTGCAGAAACACCAGGCATTAGACTGGAGAATCTGGGGTGGGGGATGAAGGCAGTTACAAATGCAACAACCACTGAGAAATGATTAAACAGGTGTTGTGTTTGTGTCTTATAGTCCTGACACCAATTAGCTACTTAAAGACTTTCTCGGTTTTAATGTTTAGATACTTTTGACCTCCTTTTTTAGCGTTAAAACTACATTATACCCATTTTATAGGGGGAGATAACGAGCTGGAGGTTTTGACTTGCCATCTGTAACAACACAAATGAGGAGATCCAACATTTTGAACCCAGCACTCTCAGACTTCCAACTCCCAGCTGCAAACTCTCCTCCTACTAGACACACCTGCAGCTTACTTCTTTGTGCTGTCCTGCATGCAAGTTTTATCATTCATTCAAACATCATGCTGAAGAAATGCACCATTACAATCATGTCCTCTAGACTGATGCACAGTCTGCAATCCCAGAGTTTGTTGTACACGACTCACAATCAAGAAATGGCCTAAGCTCTTACCAAACTATTTAGATAAAGAAGAAAGATACAAAATAGATTCCAGGGCCAAATTATGACTCAAGGATCATCTTGTGGTACTTAGTCATTCTGAATTACGGGACAAGCGGATTTGGCCCCAAATGATGTTTCAAGTTCCTGAGGATATTGGATGGTGACACATAAACCAAACACCTTGCATCCTGTTTTATTTATCTGTGGTCTATCTTGTCAGGAAAGTCTTTTAGAGTTTCACAGACTTCAGTATTTTTTTTAGATACTACCCTGTGTAAGCATTATTTAACTAGCAGAGCAGGGGAAGGTTTAGTCCTCTTCAGAAAAGAAACAGCAAAGTAGAGGACAATATAGGGCATCTCTCCACAGGCAACGGGAGGCTACAAGGTCCTAAATACTCATTGTAAATGTATGTGGCATTGCAGTAGATAAGAGAAAAAATGTGTCTGTCTTCCCAGTGACCTGATGAACCGACAGATGGCATAGCAGTTCACAGTTTCATATTTTACCTTTCCTAACATGGATGTTAAGGGGCTGAGGGGGGAGAATGAGCTTCTCAAATGAATCTGAAGAGATGTGAGGGATGACACTCTGTTGCCGTTCAGATGTGTGAAGGATACAACCATTCATCGGAATGAAAACCCAGTTGAAAATTCCTCAAAGCTATCCCAGCATTTCTTAATGTCCCACACATAGAGGCCTGCATTTTGCTGTGATTCTCTGGTCAGAGTTCTTTAATCACCATCTTGCTGCAATTACTCTGCAAAGCAGCATCTTCCCTCAGCACTGCCAGGCACTACTTGCTGGCTGTTCAAACCAGGCACCACCAGGAGGTGCAACATTCAGAAGATTCGGTTTTCTCCTCTGATTTTGGCAAGCTGGAATCTGCTAACTCCACATCTGCTGCAAGACTTCCAGCTTGTTTTCAGGCCAGAGACCTTAAGGAAATGGGGGTCCTCACAGATTGTGGTATGAGGGGTTACATAAATATGTGAAATTTGAGGAAATATGGGAGAGGCACTTGCTAGAAAAGGCACACTAAGATTACATTGAAAATCCAACTATTTTCCATGTGTTAAGAGGTTACTAATTTTTTCTGTGAAAGGCCAGAGGAAATTTCCTGGATTACTTTGGGTAATATAAGTGCATTTTCAGTGAAAACTATATATCAATCCCAGAAGCCATTCCTCATTTTGCATCCTTACCCTTAGACATCTGCCTAAGCCAGCAGCCAGCATGGCCAGTGCTCTTTCATTACAGGACGACCTACCTCACCAACACCTGGGTAATTAAGTGTAGCGAGTGCAGGACTAAGAAAGTGACAGGGCCTGTTAGTATAAGATTTATTGAATGAAATGATAAACGGCTGATGACTCTTAACTTAAAACCTCAATACCCACTTAGGCTTGATTGTCAGAGTGTGCTGGAAATGTCCAGTCTAATTTTATCACTTACTTCCCCAGCAGAATCCCTGATCCTCTGTTTTTAATCAACACTGTGTGAGAGGCTTTGTTCTCTGCTTTACCTTAATTTGCAAAACTTAATTAAGTTTGGCACTTCCATGAAGAAAGACTGAAGCTGACAACTCGTTTGCTGCCATATCTCTTGTTTTCTCATGGAGTAAGAGCTACAGAATCTCTCTGTAGCCCATGATGTAGTTCTCCACATTGCCTCTCAGTTAACTTCCCCATGAAAAGAACATTCAGAAGCAGAGTCCCAACACAGGGTTTTGAGCTGAGAGCTACAGTAAGCATAAACAGCATTCCCTACAGGGATGCTTCACCCCACTGTCTTTGGGACATCTCTGCACTTTTGGTACAAAGGCACTGAAGCTGGGTTAGAATAAGGTAACCCAGCACCAGAGGTGTCAAGAGCATTGAGCAGACACACAGTTGCACCAGCTCAAATACTTGAAGCCTTAACTAGTAACCTAAAAACACATTTTTTGCTTGCAATCTGCAGCTAAAGGTTAATTATAAATTTATCTTTGCAGCCTACAAGTCAGGGTAAACTATCAAGCATGTAGAACAGCTCAGCTCTATGGCTGGTTGAAGGTAAAAATGTAAACTCTGCCTTGAACTCCTGCTGTCAGGCTACAGAAATGGAGTTTCTGATCACCGATATTCTCTGAACTTCACTAACTCTGGCTCACTTCTTAGAACACAGGGACAAAGACAGTGCTTGTAGAAATATGAAATACTTGAGCCTACAAGTCAGAGGCTTCCAGAAAGGCCCATTATTTAGAAACTTCATCTGGAGTTTCATGTTTAAGTAGAAGGAAGGGAAAGTACTGGAATCTCTTGTGCAAGAGCCCTTTCCACAGCTGCAAGAAGCAGTTAGAGGCATCAGCCATGGCACAAGGCGTCCAACTTCTATGACAGGATTGAAGGGAAAACGTAAGTCCAAGTCCATAACAGTCTCCTTGGTCCGTGCAAGGAAGATTAAAAGGCTAAGTACCTAGGAGAAGGTAGAGCTCCCAGACTCACTCTCCAACCCCATTCCACCTGGCCCAAACCTTCCAGGCAGGCTGCCAAGTCTTTAAGCCCCACTGTAGGGAAGCTGGGAACTTAAACTAGTAAGAAACTGGACAGTTTTCCAATACAGTATCTTGCTAAAACTAGGATGCTTCCGCCATTTTGCAGAGAATGCTGAATCAGCACAGAACATCCTTGCACAGGAAGTTGCTCCTCAGACTACTGGCACACTTAGTAAATCCTAGACAGTTAGCTGAGGAGACATGGAGATTCCCTCAATACTACACTTAATTTAAAAAGGCAAAGTAAAATCAAGAAATTAAAACCTCTTGGGATTAACACTGCTCTGAACAATGAGTTCATACTGTCTCTGCTCCCAAATTAGACTGTTTCTTTAAGCACCACAGCTAAACTCATTATATATTCTCACCAGCAATATGCTATTAAAATCAGATGCAAGCAGACAGCCTTGCTCTGCACAACGGACAATGTGTTTTTCTTCATTTTAAAATATTAATTCCTTAGTAAGGCAGAAAATTCTAAGAGTTTTAAAGCATTCTTAAAGTGTCATGAAAAAGGCAATATAATTAATCAGAGACAGCAAAAATGGAAACAAGATTAAGATACTGCAATTCAATTTCCTAGAAAACTATGTGCCACCAGCTGTGTGAACTGTCCTGTAGCTAAAACAAATATTCTGAAAACAAGGAGGCAGATGCTTTACACTGTAGCCTGTCTCCTCAGCAGTAAGACCTCCCAAAGAACTCTCAAGTTTTCTCTTAGATTGTACAAGGACTTTAAAGACAGACATACAATATACTGATATGATAAGCAGGACTCTGAGCTATCTTTAATTTTTATGTTCAACTCATTAACTCTGATCTCCTGCAGACACATCCAGTATTGACCCTGCACATGCTCTATGGTTCCTGAATGCAATAAATAACGAGCACAGCATGCACTATTCCTCTGGCACACCAGACAAGACGCATGCTGACTCATGAGCATGAGCTGGACTCTTTGGTTTCCTTCCCAAATAGAGAAGCAAGGGCCTACCTGCTGATTCCAGTGAGAGGCACCATGAATTCTGTAGAGTTTCCTCTTCTGGAAACTATGAAGTGGCCTTGTTCGGGCAGATGTGCTCACATTATTCACAGAGACAGATCTGAGTCTTGTCCTGTCTCTTCTTCTTTTCTTGATGTGCTGACGATCAAGCAACCAGCTGCCTGAAGAGGATACCTCTCTGTTGTCCGAAGCTCTGCAGTTTCATGAACAATGAGGAAAGGAATACAAAATGTTAAATATGCTCCACATGCACAGGCCAAGATTTCACACACTGATTAGCATTAGCTATCTAAGAGAATTTTATCAACACCAAGATGTTTTAGTATGCTGTTTCAGAAAACTGCGTATGTGCTTTGTTTGCTAGTTGATAAACTCCCATGTCAGATCAGAAAAGGGAATTCATCATTTTTGTTTACCTTACTGCTCATGGAAACAAATGTCAAAATAAAGTTAAGCCCTCAAGCATGTATTGAGTTTTGTTTTTTACAAATTCAAGAACTAACATTTTTAACACGTATGAGTTTCAAGTTACAATTACTATTTCCCTTCAAACTGACGTTCCATTCAAGACACCAGTCATACTAACACAAAGGAGACCTAGAGTTCTGTCCTAATACTTTCAAGATTTTCTGAGTTTGCTCAAGAACTGAAACCTAAGTAAAGCTTTACAAACTAGTGATCATACAGCATAGGGGTTGCAACTTCCTGTGAAGCATTTGTATCAAAATTAGGAACTCAACACACTTCAAGTGTACAGAGTCAAAATCAAGCGCAAAGATGTGGCCAAGAGCAGTAGAAGCCCCTATACGTATATGTAGAACAACCTCACAGCTTTCTCTCTCTCAACCTACAGCCTATCTGGTGACCAGAATAGTTAATACCACAAGGTAAGAAACACTCTCCTATTTGGGTGGGAATGACTCAATGGGAAGAATGAACCTCCCTGTTATAGGTATTCCTGATTTTATTTTGTTGCTGTAGCAACAATTGCCTGCAAAGTTGAAGGCTTGCTGCAAAAAGCACTCAAGTGTACTTTTATTTTTACAACACTGAAAACCTTGATCACAACTCTGAACTGTCTGAGCAGTGCAACTAAACAGGGTATTTTGGCCTTGGTTCTTAACAGGTCATCTATCTGCACAAATGATTATTTTGCCTTATGACAAGTCACAGTTTCATTAGTAAAGTTGTGACACAATAGAACATGAAAGGAGATTTATTACAAGGTCATTATATTTTTTTTTTGATAGGTGGTATTCTTTTAACAGAATTTTTATTAAATAAAAGGGCTTGTTATGGAAGTGAGATTAAACACCATCCCATACTGTGTTTGAGTGGTAACAAGGTTTTATGGGCTTGGATTTGAGCTGTCTTTCTGACACAATCCAATAAGCAATACAGACACATGAAAATAACATGCTAATTAACAAAGGGACGGTACAAAGTATTTAAAGGAACATACCAGTAGGTGCAAAGAAAAAGCACAAAATACTGAAGCATAACATTCTTAATGTTAACAGTGCATTTTTAAGGATTGAGAAAGAAATACAAGGCTTACAGTCCATGGAAAGGATTTCTTAAATCTCTCTGAATTCTCAAAAACATTTTTCAAGTCAGATGGTCCCAAGCTCAACTTATAGATTTCCGCATACTTCACTGTTACGTGAGAGACAACCTGGACAGATGAATTAGAACAAAAAGCTCCTAAGCCTGGCTTCTCAACTTCTGTGATTCCTGCCTTTGTTCTGGTGGTCTGCCCAGGCCCTTGGTAATTTCTCTGCAGTCTCTGACATCTGTTCAATTTACCCTCCTATGCCTTGCAGCAATGCACTGTTCTGGTTTCATCTGACGACAGATCTCATCTTTGTGGCCTGGAGCTCCTGTATATGGCAGTGTGGTTTTCCTGCCACTTGTTTAAAAGGTTTCCCAGTCAAGCTTTGACTTACCCATTTAGTTTGATCTTAGGCTGAGTGGTTTTCAAAATATGATTCTAGAGAAGAACAAAATGAACCATAGGCAGATGTGAAAGTAATGAATTTGCTAGAATGCTCCTTTCAAAGCTCATATGTTTGCCTTTCTTGTTCTTGACCTTACTTGCAGATGCACAGGAAGCTGTCAGACAGACATTATTTGTCCTGAAGTAATCAATTTTTTCTTCCTCTCCCCTCATAAGAAAGTGCATATCAGTAGCTTAGGGAACTGCTTCTATGAGCATCTACCTTCATGCAATGCTTTGGGCTAATATGGCACCTAGATTCAACTGAAAGGAAAAGCCACACAAAAAAGGAAGGCACTAATGTAATTTAGGCCTTGACAAATGGCAGTTCAAGGTTACCTATATTCAGTCAACCAGGAACTGTACATGCACCTCCACTTCCACTGCAAACAGCCGATGTAACCAGCTGTACGGTGATGTGGTGAGCCAGCCCACTGATGAACTGAGTGGGAGCCAGTGGGTGGATTTCCACCCAGATGCTGAAGGCAGAGACAGTTTAAACCACCTCCCACTGGGTGTAGCCCACACAGCATCTCCTCCTCTCTTTCTGGACTCTTCTCCTGGTTGTCTGATGCATATTCATGTAGTTAGTTTACTATGCATCAAGTCCAAAGAGGTCTCGGATATCTCTGTTTTGTAGTTGGTTCCATTCACCTGGTTCCTCCCCTGTTCTCTCCCCATTGGTTGTATCTACCTCGCCCCTCCCCGGGCACAAAAAGCAGCATGCTGGAAGAGCTAGGGACCATTCATCTGAGCTTGGGTATAGTTGGCACACTTGTTCTGTTTTTTCCTCCATGAGGGAAATAAATAGTTAATATCCCGGCTCAAGAGTGGACCGTTCCTTCTACCTTTGCCACAGCCGTTGCTGGTTTGCCTAAACGGAGCTCCCAGGCATCTCTACCAGGGGATCAGAACTCTGCCCTGCCTCCGCCAGCCCCGATCGCCGGCGCTCGGCGAGTCAGTATCCTGGCCGTGAGTTACCTAGGCAAGAAGAAAATATCCAGCGACGCAGCGCTATAGTACTGCAACCCCACAATTACCAACTCCAAAGCGTCTCATGCTTTAACCTACTTTAAACATGGACTAATATGTTTTTCACATCAACAGCCTACAACTAATTTCAAGAACTTACTTAAGTAAAAACTGCTATCATCTATTTTTCCCCCTCTCAAAAACAAAAAAATCCCCTTATTTTCCATTTGATTTTGATTTCTGCTTTCTGAAATACTGAATACAGTACAGTCTAGAAAAAGTGAGGGGAGAAGCAGCCAAGAATTAAGTTAACTCCAGCATGTAAGTTAATAATTAACTATAAAGTTAATTCAACTGATTAAACACTCAGCTACTACAACAACAATATACCACCGAAACCCTGAAACACGCTCAAAAAACCCCCAAGAAGCAGGAGGCAGTGAATTTCCCTGCAGGATTCTCATAATAACCACTCTATTTCATGAATCTTTAATGAACAGTATTTATTTGAAGATTTCAAAATACTTCATAAGCAGTGAAAAATTGAAATTAACTGTTTAACTCATGTTTAAGACAGCATCTAGAAATCCCTAAAGTCCCTCAGACTCCCTTCCAACACCTAACTTGCCAAACTCCAGTTTAGAGATACAGCACTGAGAAAATCTTCCAAGTCCTACCATTTTTCTTTGGACTTTTTTAGGCCATGAGTAGAAAACAACCAACCTTAGAACCTTAGAGAGTGGTCCATGAGCAAACAACGTGTTACTCTTGAAATGGAAAGACTAACTTTGGAAAGTGCCTAAGAAGAGAATTGGCTTCAAGTCACACCTTTAGAGTCTCTCATCATGAAGTTAACTTCACACACTTCTAAAAACATTTTTAAAAGCAGGAATTCTTCCTGTTCTGTCTCTGCAAAAGTCAGATTCAAGACACAGACTTAATTACTCTCTTCTTCCACATACCCATCTCTATTAGCAACTCCTATTTCAGGCTATTTTTAGTCCACATCTGAGAAGAACCTTCTGATTTTCTCCTACATCATCTTTAAACAACTGATACATTAGGAGCAGGATTGTTACATGCCAGGACCCCTTCATCCTTAAATTTACGGCAGAATCACACAATCACTGTGGAAAAGACTAAAGCTGCCCATCCAAGATGCTCATTAAAATCTCTTTGTGGGAAGCTACAACCTCTACAGCAAAGCTGAAACAGACAGTGTGGACAGCTCTTCTTGGAGTTGGGAGCCAGGGAATTATGTTCTGCTGCACACTCTGCCATAAACACCCTAGTTCTTGGGAATAGTTTCTTCATTCACCTGATCTTAATTAAGACCTGTGAATAACAGCATCCTCAAAAATCACATAACAAGTAACTCAGGAGAAATATCCAACATACCTAGATCTTTTGTAACTGTCAATTACCTTAACGTTGTTTTGAAACTAATACTTATTACAGCCTGTACTCTATTTAAAATCTTTGAATAAAAGATGGAATTACTAAGGAATATGGACTAGCACTGAGAAACATTTTTCTAAAATATTAATTTTAACCTACAGACACCCTGGAATGTATGTCCATCCAGAACAAAATACCTTGAATGGAAAACAGTATCTCCAAATTCCTGAAAATGTAGGTGGCAAAGTTAAACTTGCCTTTTTACTGATGACTGATCTGGTTAAAACTAATGAAGTTACCACCCTGACACTGACCCCTGCTGAGACACATGACATTGCTTATGTATTCTACTAATCTAGTTTGTCAGTTTTCCAGAAATAAAGCTGCACTTGTTATGACAGAATGCATTAAGTCTCAATCAGAAGAAATGTGTTCCTATATTCTTTCACTACTTCACAGATTCATCTTCCCAGTACTTAAATGTAGTTACAGTGACTACACTTTTATGATATATTTAGGAACAACACGAAGCCCTACTGTTTTCAACGTTACAATCAAGACTTGATTTCTCTTGAAGCCTGCAGAAAGAAGCTCTCTTTTCCTTATTTAATATTGTAATGATTATTATTTCCATATAGATCACTTTACTGCAAGTTATTATAAAAAAACCCAAACAAGCTACCACACTATCACCTACCTGAAGGAGATGCCATTGACCAGCTGTCTGTGTCTACAGGTCTTGGATGAAAGAGATGAAGAAGTTGGAGACAGATTGAGTGGAGCAATCAGGCTGCTGATGATTTCACTTAGTTGTGCACTCTGGAAAAAAAAAATTAAAGATAGTCAGACTTTTATCCAGACTCAACAGCTCAAAGGTCATGGGTTCTTGTTTTCCCACTTAGGATTTCAGTCCCATACATCACAAAATAATCGTATTTACTTTCTTTCTGTGAATAACCGTGTTGGCATGGTTTTACTTCCACAATTATTATGTTCAACTCTACCAAAACCCAAATAAAACACCAACAAAACACCAACACAACCCTGAACATAGTTTATACATTTGAAGTAGTACCCCAAATACATTAGTAATCTTCATATTGTAACCAAGGGTCTTTAAAAGGAAAATAGAAAACAGAACACTTTATAGCTGATATTACAACAGCTGCAGGCAGAGCTGCTAACTGGACATTTGACAAATATTTCAACAGGGGGGAAACAAAAAAGGTCAACTGTCTATTCATCATACATTTTATTCGCTCAAAGTATTTTTGTTCTTAGAAGAATCCTCTTCATTGCTTACTGTAGTTTGACAAAGGTGTTTTTATAAAAGGAAGTGTAACTACATGAGGACTATTGTAATGGCAGACAGAATGGATAAAATCTTCTGGTATCCTCAAAAATAGCAACAAGAGGCAACCACCCCCTCTCCTCCTGCAAAAAAACCTGACTTTCAAAACTGACCCAAAACAAATGAAACATACGTAGCCAATTTGTTAAGACTTACTCCTTGCAAGGCAATGAATTGTGGACTGTCTCCAAATAACATTTCACAATGATTTTTTGTTTTAAATGTCAGACCTTAAAGGCTACTCTCACAATAAATGCTTAGAGGAAACTGTGTTCTGCACACTGAACAGAAATTAAATGTATCTGAAATGGCATACTCATTAAAAAAAAAAACCTAACAAACTTTCTGCATTACTTTGTTAGATTTTCATTCAGAACTAAGAATGTTTAAAACATGAACTGCTAAAAGTTACCCAGTAAGTTTTCTTTACATTTTAATTTTACATTTACATTTTACATTTAAGCAGAAATAGGAAGATTTTTTTTTCTGTTTTGTTACAAATCACATGTTAACATTTAAATGATGCAGTCAGGTAAAAATTTCACATCAGAATAAAAAAATTCAGAGATGGATATTTCAAACTTCTTTTCCTAAGTCAGTTATAAAAGGACTGGACAAAGCAAACAAGATGCCAGTGAACTAGTTAGCAGACTGATTTAAAAATCTCAACAGAATTCATTCTGTGAAGAGCAGTCTCTACTCAAAAGAAGAGCATGAAAAACAAAGGCAGACTTCCAAAATCCAAGGAGAAACATACATGGAGCTATGAAAAGGACTTGAAAACTATGTTAATAAAAATTGCCAGCCTTAGTCACTTTTATTCTATATGACTTTTCTTTTGGTTCACAAGCAAAATTACTTATTTTTAACAAAGAAATACTTTAACACCGGACTGAAGAATTCTGGGGAAATATCTATAGATGTACTTTAGGCTGCAGCATTGCCGCATCTGACACTGAACAAGAAACTTACACTTTCAGAGTTAAGAACAGAACTGGTAGTCAAAAGGAAATTAAACCCCAAAGCTTTTAGTGGTGTAAATGGGAGGAAATCCAATGTGTTGCGTTAGATGTGTTAGTCTTTACTTCCAAGCAATTTTCAGATCATCAAAGTTCTTGCACCCCTTGGACCAAGTTTGTGGCTACCTGGGGACCAGGAAATAGACCTCTATCACTTTAATTGTCAAAAGTCTTACTGATAAGTGTGTTTAATGCTGCAAGCCACCACTTTAAGAGGGGCAATTCACCACATTCTAAAAATGCTCTTTGGGTTACTTTATGCAATTGCCAGCACTGGGCATGTAAATTTCCTGTTTCATTGCTTCCTCAGTCCTGCCTATGGTGGATAAGATTTATCAACAAGGGAAAGCATTTTAAGAACAAGAAAGTATGACTATGGAATAAGAAAAACTGGCACAGAGATTCAGGAACAAGCACTAGTACTTAATGCTACTACTTGTAACCCTTTTAAAAAATGTGCGTATGACCAGGAATTTATGTAGAACAGCTGAGCAACAAATTAATGCCCCACAGTGGCTTTGCCAAGCTTGTTTTACACAAACTGTGTAAATTCATTCTGAAAAACAAATTTCCAGTCTCTCCTTCAGCAATGTGATCCTACCACATCCTTTATGCTCTTTCAAGCAAAAGAAAGCCCTGCTGGAATCATATTTCCTGGAATCAACCATGGAAACAGCTATTCTGCACACTGTGAAGTGAAACTCTGCTCACAACTATGCCTGCATTGTACCTGGTAAGTACCTGGAATTCGTCAGCTCTGAACCAGAGTCCTACAATGTTTGAGAAGGCAGATGAACAACTGTATTCTGACTGGGCTTTTACTCATTCATCTCACATTAAGTATTTCCTGAAACAACCTGTGGAAACTCTACACTGACCCTGACTATAAAGCAGGGGCAGGTTTGTGTATGGTTCTTAGAGGCTGTTATGTGTCTGCCTGGAGGGATACAAAGCAGTAACAGACACGTCAGAAAAAAGAGTTTAATTTGTAAACCTGATGTACAGTGTAGTTATTTAAACCCTTCAATTAATGAGCACCCACTCCCAGCACTGCAAAATATCTTTTTTTGTGGAAGTCATCACCATGGAACCTCCCTATTTCTGAAGTCAATAATTTGGCTTCACTGACAACTCAGTTTTGTTTTACTTTACCTGTTTTTCTATGTTTCGCAAAAGCAGAGTAGGACTGCTGGGTGACATTTCAAAGTCATGTTCTGGCAAGGAATCCTGTCTCTCAATGGCAGCTTGCGAATTCCCTGTGGCATTTAATAAAGCTTCTTGGTCTGTCAATTTTATTTGCTTCTTCAAAATGTCTTTGGGAAATGGAAATTCTTCTAAGACCACCAGCCCCTAGAAAACAGCAATTGAACACAGTTAGTTGACAACAGATAAACCCTCCTAAATAATTTTTAAGGGGCAGTCAAACGTAGCACATCCCTCTTAAATCCTCCCAACAACTTTTGAGAACTTTGCAGCTATAATATGGAAGCAGTAGGCATTTTGTTTAATAAAAAGCTGCATCAGTTATGCTACTTCCTGTAACAACAATCACTCACGTTATACTACTGCTTAAACATCTGTCCCAAATTCAAATCAGAAATTTATACTCATTAGAATATTATATGATCATTTGCCTGCCGATTTAAGAGGAGGTTTTAAGACTTTTTAGACTCTCTAAGAAACAACCACCCTTTGATTTGAACTTGATTTTAGTCTTTGCAGTCAATAAATTTTGCTGGAGACATATTAAAGTGCTCTATTTCTCTTATTCCTATCCATGTTTTATGCAAAACATCAAGGCTGTTACTCTTACATAGCAGAAATTATACAATTCTTAACAAATGCCTTTACAATTTAGTAACTGATTTTTTTAAACTGCTGCACTGGTATAATATAAACATGTACACACACAAAAAAATCCCATCTGAAGAAAATAGGTGCCTGACTTTACTATGGGACACAATGTCAAACGCTAAATACCACAGCTAGTAAAATGGGCATGGAGTTTCAGAAAGGAACTAACAATCTCCACCAGGAAGATGACTTGGCTTCAAACCAACATACCACTTAATGCTAAGAAAATGCATGACTAAAAGAATGTTTTTCCTCTTATTTCTCTGATATTTATTTCTCAATCTTCTGTAGCTCATCTGAGCTACACCATTATAAAGGCTGACAGTTTTATGTATTAGAAGGTGCCTGTATCTGGTATTTAGAACAACACCAAAACATAAGCGTTCTCACCCTTCACCAAAATACAGAATCTCCTTTCACAGACCCTAAAAACAAAGGCTCTTCATTTCTTTTTAAAGAAAAGTCTGACTGGGGACAAGCTGGATATGAAAATTAGGGCTCTGAGGGCAAAAGGAGAAGATGGGATAATTTTTCTTTATGTGTTCAGAGGGAAATGCTCTCTGGATGATTTTCTTCTCCTTTTAAACTCTCTCTAAGTCTCATGTTCAGCCACATAAACTCTGAAGCATCTTCTTGCTGTTCTCAATTGTGCTTATCTGACCCCAACATAGACCAGAAAACCTACATGACGCTCAGTGACGAAGAATCAAAGAGCCCTGCTCTAAAACCCCTCACCATCATGCCATCTTACACAGGTTTGGCTTCTTTCATGTGAGATGACCTGGGGAACCCATTAAATTGATAGCTACATTACTAATGGTTTAGGAATGTCACTTTCCCACTGTCTAGCCAGTTCAATTTACAAAAACTGGTACATGAATTACACACATTGGAATTTTAGTAATTATTAATCCCTAACCTGGTCAAAGTGTTGTATGAACATTAACCATCTAATCCTCAGAATAAATACGCATTGCAAGTAACAAAAATCCCACCCTGAAAGCCCACAGCACAAAAATGAATAACCAACCATCCCACCTGAAAAGGCAATCTCACCTCTCTTGCAGAGGAAAAAGCCAGTGTGATAAATGCAGTACTGTGTGCTGGGCCCCTGAAAGCCACTAACAAAGTCACTATCACAGATATAAAGGTAAGAGTTCCCAAATCACAGTCCTATTCTGGTGCTTTTAAAGTACAATAGTTTTTAGCTCCTGATGACTTTCCCATTAAACTCTGCAGGTGATAGCCTGCACAGACACAAGAAGTCTAGGGCAAAACAAAGAACAGCAACAAGAAACCAAATACATAAATATTGCAAGAAACACTGTCAAAAGATGATTTGAAAAGACGATTTATGAGCTTACAGACAGTACCTTGGTGGCACGTATTCTCCTGTGAAGGTCAGTTAGTTGTTGAATTTTGTATTCTAGTTCTGAAATCTGGGCTTGAAGCCATGTCCAACGGCTGCCAATTCTAGCTCTGTCTGCAAGCCACTTCCATTCAGAAGTATAGCTGCTATGAAGACAAACTGCTGGTTAGTCCAAAAATAAAGATAACCACATTTGCACAAGAACATTTTTGACAGCTGCTCTGCCTCATGTTGCAAGCATCTCAGTTGCTTTCAGAAGATATCTGATTATACCCATCCAGTTTCACATCAGCTTATTTCTGTAGCAACAGAACTTGCCCAAACCAGTATAATCCATGCTCACTGGCTATTCCCACACTAAGACAGATTTTAGTTCTGGATTATAAAACTCATCACTGGATAAACTACCAAACTATATCAGTTAAGGCTGATTACAGATGTGTAAAGAATTCCAGTAACTCCACCAGCAAGAATCCAAACTCTTACACCACACTTCCTCCAACAAGCTTTGACAAATACTGTTTGTTAACAACTGGAACCCAGTAAAACATCATCCAGCAATGACCAGTTAGATATCAGGTCACTGCCCAAAAAAACCCTACTAAGTGGTTTAAATTTCTTTTATTCAAGCTATTTTATAAATATCTGTGTCAGTTTAGTGTAGTCAGGTCACTCTTACTGCTGTTCAAAATAGATGCTTTTTGTAATACAAAAAATATGCCTCCTGGTACTTGACATTGTGAACACCTTAATTTTATTATGCGAAATTCATCACTGGTATCAGCAAACTTTACTTAACCTACATATTAAAGAAATTAATGATGAAACCATACCATGCAACAAACAATCTTAATATTCAGTAAGTTTAAGCAACACAGAAAAGACAATGCAATATTTTAGTATGTAACTTCCACTACTATCCTATTATAAACTGAGTTTGTTTATTTATTTACAGAAAGTAACTGGTGATTTTTTCCCCAGTGAAGCTGTCACATACTTTGCCACAGCTAACGTAAAAGAACTGTAAAAAAAAAAAAATCAAACTTCTTTTCCTCAAGTTATTTGGATAATTACTGGATCTAGATCCTTGATGACACTGTAAGTTTTGCACACGCAGAATACATGATCTCCTGTTCCCCAGGCAATGATGAACACTGAATTATCACAGAAGATACAAGAAATAGCAGATGCCAATGGTCTGGCATAGGAACATTATACAAGTGTAATTGTTTCACGCAGAATTTTGTCAACTAACTCAACAACAAAGAAAGGTAATACAACCCCTCTGCAGAAGATGCTAGACATGTCCTGGCATGAGCAGGGAATCATCACATTTCAGAATCCTAACATTTTCAAGGTTAATTTATAAAACGCAATATAACTCAAAATTTCAGAACTTTCAGTCTAGTTTAGATATCCTAAATAGTAAGAATAGACACAGTCTCTGGTAGGTCACCTCTAAAATACATAATCCTCTCCCTTTTTTAATATAAATTATCCTCCCACATAATTTATTGCCAGTTTAAACTCTCTCATACACAAAAAAAAATGAACATACAAAATTATGGAGATTGAAATGTCCTATTTAAATCCAAATTCTACAAGGAAGCAATGTGGATTACTATCAAAAAGAAACTCAAAGAACTCTGTAAATATATATAATAATAAATTACTTTCATTTTACGTACTTTATTAGTAATTTTCTCCTAGGAAAATAAAGCATATGAACTCATCTTGTGAAAATCTATTTTCTGACCTCTTTTTACTTCTCTTTATCTTCCCATTATTACCAGCAAAGGATAAAGAGTCATGATTACTTATGCTCTAACCCGGTCTTCCTAACAAGAACTTCTCTGGGATGGACAGTTTTTGCACATTTGTGCTCCTGGGGTGCTCCTGGAAGCCATAAAATACACTTTGCTGGGAAAGGGAGGGAATCTGAATTCCAAGTTTTTAATTTAAATGTGTTCACACAACCACGGTGGCTGGAATAGTTAAGATTTGTCTCAGGACCCTGGTCTGGTGTTGGAGTGAAAGCCCCTCTGGACTCAGGCCCAGAGGGAAGTCAAAGCACAGGGACTGAATTAACACCTTTGGATAAGCTGAGATCCATGAAGTCACGCCAAAGTGAAACAGAAATACAGATGTTTAACTTTTAGTAGAAATAGATGCTAAGTGCTTTAAACATTGAAAAGCTGCAGCAGAGACCTTAAACACAGTTCTTACTGCAGCAGAGTTACCTTTTCACAGAATTTCTTTACTTAAGACAAAACACAGATAAAACTATACTGTTCACATTTGTTAGATAGAGTGTTCACATAAATAATAAGAGCTGATAGAAATTACATACACAAATCTGCATAATACCTATGTAATACTTGTGCAAGATCTACGACTGTTAGAATTAGACCAGGATAGGTTAAGAAAACTAGAATCATGTGGTAATCTTATTGGTCAATTAACAAATATAATCCACACTTCTGTAAGAAAAAATAATTATTTAATTGAAATTAGAATTAGAAGAAGAAGCTGTTCTCTGCCGGCTGTCTGCCTGCTGCTGTTGTTGTTGCTTGGCCTTATCATGTACCCACTTTGAACACGGCCTTCGGAAAACTACGAGACTATGAAATAAAGAACTTTAACAGAACAGCAGCCTCCTCTGCTCTTTCACCCTGGTCCGAAAAGGAAAGGTATCCCATCAAAAGCTCAACAGTCTGGCAAAAAGCTAGTCCTAAGAAAGAGGACTTAATGCTGCTTAATGAGTCTATAAAAATCCCTTAGTTATTAATTTTAACCAAAAAAAAAAAAAAAGTTAAAGAGGAATAAAGAGGATAACTGAGAAAAACCCAACAGGAGGTGTTTATTTCTGCTCCTTTTTCAAAAGGCAATTGAACAAATAAATGATGAAACCCCACAAACCAGGACACTGCAAAAACAAAGCCAAGGTGAAAGAAAATAAATCATACGGACAGATTCACCTCCCAAGCTAGAAGCAACAGTCTGGGGAGAAAGGGGAGCTACCCTCAAACAGACTGAGGAGGAGCGGGAAGCAAATGGGAAGAAAAGTAAGGTATCCTGTACACAGCTGGGAAACAAAAAGCAGAATGGAAAGGGTCAGACAGTTCTTATGTCACCTACAGTGCATAAAATCAGTGTGGCATAAGGGAATTCACAACCAATATTGAACCACAGCTGAGTGTAGAAGGAATGTTAAATGTTGTAACCTCTGTACATTACAGTCTTATACATACAAGAATCCTCTGCACAGTTATATCACAAGTTATTTTTCAAAAATATTTGCATTTTTCCCCCTTAAACACAGTATTTAATATTGAATCAATTGTATTCACTGTTAAACATATTAAGTACATTTTTGCTTCATTCTAAAACACTATGCAAGTATTTTTTAAGGCTTTAAGATCTATTAAATAATTAAAATAACAGCATATAATTACACTGTGTAACGATGTCCTTAGGCCCCAC
The DNA here is from genome assembly GCA_013399225.1 of Rhipidura dahli. Classification (NCBI taxonomy): domain Eukaryota; kingdom Metazoa; phylum Chordata; class Aves; order Passeriformes; family Rhipiduridae; genus Rhipidura; species Rhipidura dahli. The sequence continues at coordinate 48,733 of VXAC01002379.1, forward strand.
TCTAAGGAAAGGTTTCCACCTAAATACAAACATTTTATGCTCAGGCCAAAGGAAGCAGTTTTACCTTCTCTTCTCTGTCTTGCCAGCCCAGCCTACCCCAAGGCCAATGCCAGCTCAAAGACTTGGGCAGCTACATGGTGACATGGATTAGAGAGTTGCTCCTGGTTAATTTTAACTTCAGGGGCAGCATGACTGAAGCAAGTTTAAGTCTAGATCCCTTTCCCAGCTTTGATACGTTGCAGATGGGATAAGAGACAAAAACATTGCTGAACTCTGTTCCCATCCCTGTCACTCCTATTTGTTTGATCTTGCATTATTTTTTACCATCTTTTCCTCTAAGTCTATGCATCTACAAACCTTTTAGTAAAGCTTGTAACGCCTAAGAGAGATGAAATCAGTATGAACTATCCTCACACACCTTAAGTGAGCTGTTTGCATGTAAAGCAGTATGGTCACTCAAGTGACAAATGATAACCTATTTCTGCAACAACAACAAAAACCAACCCTGAAACAAAACCCAAACAGTGAATCTGTTCCTGGGATGCTAGACAGTAAAGCTTAACATTCACTCAGTAAAGGACATTGTTTTAAGACGGCTCCAGTGAATTCATTAATTCTGCAAACCCAGAGGAAAAAAAAAAAAAAAACCAACCGAAAAACCAACCACAAAGTTATAAAAATAACCAGGCCTGTCACTGAAGGAGGAAGTCAGAAGCAGGTGCTAAAGTAGAAGGTCCTGCTCTTGTTTTCTGTTGGGAATGAGACGAGAATGTCTGTCCCGCTTCCTGTGTGCTCCTTTTGCAAAGCATCTTTACTTCCATGCTTTTGACTCTAAGATCATACATCCTCCACCGGAATTCCAAAATCATTCTTCTGCTGGCAACTAAGTATAAACCATGTTACACTGGTAAAGTTTCTCATATTCAGTACTGTAGTACAGTGGAATATTAAATTTGCATATAAAGTTATTGCTCTTGCTACGACTCTAAACCTGCAGATGATCTACATTCATCCAGGACTATTAGAATTGGAAGAAAACAGAGCAATGCTGATTTTGTATGAATAAAACATCTAATTTAAATTGCCCTAGAAAAACATGCTGGAACTGCATTAGGGGCAAAACGTGTTTCCATGTGAAACACCCTCCTGCATTTCTACTTTGGTTGGACTGCAGGTCAATCCTGCACAACTTCCAAGAGAAGGAAAGAAAAGAAATGCAGAAGAACAATGCACAAGGAGCACAGACACAAATGCAGACAAAGTATGATCAACAATGTAACTGGGAGCAGACATTCAGGCTGTACCGGGGCATCCCAAAGAATTGAAAATAATTCAGCTGGGGATCATCAACAACAGCAGAGGCAGTATAAGCATTTCATCAAACCTACTTGCTTCTGCTGAGACTGAAGAGGCAAGTAAAGACCACTAAGTACTGCTACAACAGTTGGTACTGTTGCTGGAACTGAAGGAAGTTTTCAGCCATGACTTAAGGACAGAATGCACAAATGGACACTGTAGCACTCTCACCTTCCCCCAAAGAGAAACACTGAGAACAAACCATATTTTTACATAACCAAACCAACACTGCAGAACACAACAGAACCCTCAGAAGTATTTCCAGTGCCTCCATTGTGTTTTGGATGAGATTTACGTTTTCCCAATAGCTAAGATCATCTTGTCCCAAAAAACAGATGCAGGCAACCTAGCTGAGTGCAAAAGGGAACTGCTAACCAAGATAAAATTGCTGTGCTACAGATACTGCTGTTTGGGGTTTGAGTGTGGGTTTGGGGTTTTTTTTGGTTACAGGAAAGGAGAAGAGGTGGAATTTAAACCTTAAAGGCATATTTTATTTTCATAAGCAAACAATAAGCCTGAAAACAGTTCATAAATGATGGAGAAACACAGTGGAGTTTAAAAGGCACAAAACACACAGAACCTGGGATTGATAGTAAGTATCCTGGAAGGTTGTTTCAAGCAAGTACGATGAGCACAGGAAGGAGTATTTTAGAGTGTGCAGCCCTGTGACCATGGCAAGACTCTCCACAAGTACCTTATATGATGAAAATTAAAAGGAAACTAAAGCCTTCCACCTTTGTCAGAACAGTGAGAACAAGTAACATGCCCAACCATGACAGGTCTGCAGGAACAATGGCAGGATGCTTCCTGCTAAACAGGAAAGGAGCATGCTTGCAACACATCCACATCAAAACTCAAAAACCACATCTGCCAACCCATAACACAGTCACCTTTCAAAAGACTTTAAAAACACTAGCATTTTCAAGCAACAGCACTCTTAAACGCACACAAGCCAGAGAGCAAGGCACTCACACAATCTGGGTGGAAAAAACAATCTTTCAATTCCAAAATTCTTCATTCAACTTAAGAACAGCAGCTGTTCCTGACATCATCTCACACATTTCTGCTCAGTCTCTCAACATGGCATATTTTGCTCTTTCTGCTAGGTGATGTTCCCTTCAGTTTAATCTACATTGTTCTAGCACCCAGTTTTCAGATGATACAATCTTAAAGTTACCTCTACCATCCCTACTGGTACATCTCTTGCGGGAAACTCCTGGGCTAACAGAGGCCTATCGCCAATCATATAGAAGTGAAGTATTTGGGAGCAAGAAGCAGCTCATAAACCACAGTGACTCTACCCTCAGGATAAAGAGCCAGTCACCCTCCTTAGTGGGAGTCACTGAAAACAATGGCAGAAGTTTATTGTTTTTATGAAGGACTGACCTCTAGAAACTGAAAAGCAAAAATAAATCAGAAGGTTCTCAAGTCTTTAAATTCCGTCCAGACATCATATGACTCACCATGAACTTCATGAAACTTTGGGAAAAAATCACTCATCCCCCAGTTCTCTTGGGAAGCTCACTCAGTTGTACAAAAATACAAAACATTCTCCACACAGCACTCTATCACAAATGCTCCACAGCACACTAGTGTGGTGGGAGTCCCTCCAGGACTAGAGCTGAGAGCTGTGAACCTCCTCAGCTACCCCTGATTTTACACCAGCATTACAGTCAGTTCTCTGACTACACATGGTAAAGACCAAAAAGCAACTGTCCTGAGTACAAGTATTTTCTTGCAAGGCACTAACGTGGGCCCAGGGCTTCTGATAGCTTTGGTCAACATAATGGAGATATTCAACATGTCCTTTTTCTTCTCTCTGCAGATACTGACAGCGAGTAAGAGATTACCTATGAAAACTAGAAGATGTTATAATACAAAATATTTAAAGTGGGTGAATTCAGATCTGCACATATTTTAGATAACCTTATCTAGATTTTCCTCACGAGATCAAAATGCATGCCCATTCCCAACCAAAACATCCAACACTTGTAATGGCTGAACAAATACATCCAACTATGAAATGACCTGTAAATACTTTCTCAAGGACTAATTCTTCCAGCACACCTAATGTAATGTAATGTACATAATGTTTGTTTTTAAGATGAATGTTGGTTCCTGATGAAGTATTAATTCCCCTGGATCAGGTAACTGTTAAACCCATCATAACTACATAACTAAAAAAGCCAGGGTGTGCTGTTTTATGAATGCAGTCTCTTCTACACATTCCTGAGTGCAAAAATGATTAAAACAAACTGTAACAGAATCTTCCCTCTAGTTTTACAGCAAATCAACATTACACAAAAAACCTCAATTTACTGTGGCAGCTCACACTCAGCTTTTGCTCAGACTATCCTGGAGCAATATGCTGCTGTTTTGGGATAACCAACAACAAACCAAGCTATGCACCCCCTGCACTCCACTCCCACTCAAAAAAAAATCAGTCAAGGGAATTTCTCTGGTGCTCAAAATTACCCTGCAACTTCTATGAAAATCTGCAGCAAGGTCATTCTTTGGAGCCTTCCAGATTGCTATCTCCTTTGGTGTTTAACAGAAATTTTTATCTGGCAGATATTTTCCTCTGAAACACTAGACAGCCTCCCAAAACATGGGTTACAGTTATCCCTATCATCTACAGACATCAGCAACTGCTTATCAGAACAATTTCTGGCACCCAAGCTTGGTCCCACCATCTTTGACAACTGAAGCCATTTAATACTTTCAGAATTGAATCCAATAATGCATGTTGATACCAACACATAATACACATCATACCTTCCGAAACCAAAAAACTGTATCCAAACGGACATTTCTGCTACGCCATCAGGCCTGAGGAATTTATGCTGTAACACCTGAAAATATCAGCCACAGCTGTGATTTTTCTCTTGAAGAGAAAATTAAGTAGCAAGGAATTAAGTAGCAATGGGATCAAATTTTTACATCTCACACAAAATGAGATGGGACAGTGGGAAAGATAGAAGAGGAAAATTGATATTTAGAAAAAAAGGCTCTAGAAGAAAACTTTCTCTTTTGAGACATCTTGGACAACTAACAGTTGAACTAGGAAGGTTCATGCCAGATACACTGGAAATCAGCAGCAGGCTTTTGGTAGTAGAGGGGTTGTAGCCCTAGAGAAGTAGTCTGAAACTGCCTCAGTGGGGACTGCCAGGAGAGTCAGGAGGGGCTGAGGTAGGTGGGGAAGTCCACAACAGAGAAATCAGGTGAGAAAGAGCAGCAGCAAAGATACCATCACACACTGACATCCATGTTCCACCTCTGGGAATGTGCCTTATGTGAGGAGGGCTGTGGGGAAGGGGCTAACAGGAGAGCTGGCAGATTGTTCTTCTGGCTAGGAGGGCAGTTGGGCACATCTGACAGGGGTCCCACTTCAGGCCCTGAGGCAAAGGAAGGTGCAGAGGGGCTGTGCTGACTGTGAAACCCCTGGGCTGGGAGCCTGCAGCAGCATGGCCCCAGCAGGGACCCCAGCACCTGCACTGAGAACATGAGACACCCTGGTACATGAGAAATCCAGGCCGTCAGGCTCCTCAGTTGCTGCAGGCGTGCTGTGAATAGAGGAAGAACCAAAAAGAACTTGGCTGTCTGCTTCGCAGGGCAATGATGGAGGTCTTTCTGAGGTTAAACCCCACAATTCAGTCAGCAGGGACACGGGGTGAGGAGTATAATGAACACAGGTTTCAACAGTTTGGTATTTGGGTGTTTTGTAGGAGCCTGGGATTGAATTTCACTGAGTTTTACTGCTGCTCAGTCTACGCCATGGGCTGGGAAGAAAGGGAGTTTATAGTGCTCATATATTCAAACTAAGACCTTCAGGTTTATTTTTTTTCCAACACCAGAATCAGAAATTAGAAGTTTGCTAATTGAAAACTGAATTTATTTGAATTCACTAGCAGATACTTCTTTTGACTCACAACAGCCAGGCAATGTGTGTGGATGCAAATAAAATAATTTACAGCCGTTTCAGTAAGAAAAGAGCACGGGTCAATATATTTAAATCCAACATTTAACATCACATTCCTAATCCATATTTAGCAGTATGAATGAAACTCTGGTATAGGAGTGCATTCCTATTTTGGGAAGTATTTATGCTCTTTTTACTTCATGTGAACATGAAAGCATTTAAATAATTTCCTGTATCTGGGGCCCACATATGCTGATTTTCAAAGGCACTGAATGTATCCCTTTGAAGTGTATTCTTACAAAATCAGTGTTAGCTATAAACTGAAATAACAGTGCCCTTGCTTTACAAGAAGTTATAAAGACAGTTCATTGTTGTTTGTAAACAAATATTTTAATTAAAACTTTTCACAGCTTAGTGAAAGAAAAAGGCTAGCCATAAACCACTGATTAACCAGCAGCTGACATCAAGAACCAATTTCTTGTCTCCAATTTAATTAAGCATAGAAGGTTACATATGTATACCCATGTGCCTGCCTATTAGATATGCTACGCTACTACACCATCTTGACTGTGTATTAAACAATTATTAAGATGAGTAATGCCAAGTTTTTATTTGAGTCCAACACCCATCTAACTTAAAAGATTTGACATTCCCAGCTCCAAGTTTCCCTTGCAGGTTAAAACCTGTCAGACCTTCTGCCCTTCACTAAAACCTTTCAGTCTGCCTTCAGCAGCTGCAAAAACATTAATGTAATTACAGGGTAGAAATCAGGATCCCCACTCACAAGAACATTGCTCTGGTATTGTGAGAACAAAGTCTTGCTCAACAGCAAGTTTTTATTGCTGCACATGAGCTCTCTAAAGTAAAACAGTAAATGCATGTGGGACCCTAAAGAAGTTATAAATCCATTTTAAAGAAACTCAATCAAATGAGGTTAAATATATTCCAAAATAATACATGTATCCTTAGAGTCAAAACAGAAGGTAATGTAAATCTATCTTTTCTTTCATTCTCCTCCCATATCCTAGTGATAGGAGCCAAGAACTGTGAAAATGGAATTCTTGAAAAAGCAACATATAAAACATTCTTCAATCAGCATATTATTAGCATCAATGAATTTATACTTATTCAAAAGCCCTCATATTAATCTTCTATGGAAATAAGACATTTCCTGAACTTATAAACTAAAAAGGTCTTAAACCCAGGAAACAAGTTAGGGTTTGTGCTTAAGAGCAGAGTTTAGTCCTGGCAGATTCTCCTCCTCCCCTTTCCAAACTCATAATTCAGTTCTCCTATCAGTTATGAAGTGAAATTACAGCTCAGTGTGGAAAATTAGGACCTGACCTTGCAAAAACAATCTCCCTTTACAACACGACTCAAAGACTTGCAATAAACCCTGTCCCTTAAGCAGTGCCGTGTATAGCCAGGCCTGCAGAACTGCATTGATGTTGCTCAGTTAGCCACAGGAAAAAATGCTAGGAAAAATGGAAAATAATCTAGAACAAACAAATTAGACCTGGAGATACTAGTCCCAGTGTTTTCTTCCTTTCTGTGTTTTCTCTGCCTTAATGCTCCCCTCCCCATCACATGTTTGTACTAGAAGCAGATTTCCCATCTCTTTCCAGCTATTGATCTAAGAGGGAAAAAATAAACAAGGAGAGAAAAAAAAAAAGAGAAATATTTACTATCTCTTCACATTCATGGTAAAAGTTTCCAGGCACAATAAACACTATGGGCATGGAAAAATGTAACAGTGCATCTTCATCAGGCGTGAGGTTGCTGGAGGATAATCAGTAAAAGCATGTATTTCAGAAATCAGAGGAAAAAGCATGAAAACATTTCAGAGGGAAAAATCCCACCAAATGATGCAAAAGGATCTTATTTGGATAGGGAAAGGAGAACTGGGAAAACGAGGCACAGGACTTTTCATGAGTAGAAAGAGCTACTTATTTTGCAGAAGAATCTATTGCAAGCATTTTTTCTGTCTAATTGATTAGGTGCATGTACTACTGTTTGATGGAGTGAGCAGCTGTTTCTTCGAAGAACCACAGTGATGTATCTTTTGATTCTGAAAGATCACACTTGTAGTGTACATAGAAGAAAATCTCTGCACTTTGCAACTTTAAAGGTTTCCCAAATGACCACCTGAGCATCAGAGTGCTTTGCAGTACACTGTACTTCCTACTACATCAGGAAAAGACACCAAATACATCAGTAAGAATGTGGAGTTGGCCTAGAAGGATACACACTGCTCCCAGAGTGGATCCGTATTTCTTTGAAATCTATGACTATTTCTATGTATAATCTTTCTACATCATGAGCCACAAAGACCAACAGGTTTCAAGTAAATTCAGCTGGCGAAATATTGTCTATGTCTCATATCGAGTGTTAGTTATGAATCCCTAAAGGAATTACTCATGGTCAGCTTCATGTTGCCTTCCTTGGGCACTCTGTCTGCTCTGGTTTCTAACACCTAACAGGGAGCCAGTGAACAGCACCCAACAGCTGCCTTTGAGAAACTACAGAGAAGGATTACCACTACCCCACTACCAAGGGTAGTGGGATTTTCCTATGCCCTAAGGATGGAATGGTACTAAAATACACCAAAAATTACTGCTGGAAATGTGGTGCTATGAAAACTGACAGGCTAAAGATATGAGCTGACAGTAACAGCAAAACGACAAAGGTCCTAAAGACAGCCAACTGGTTTTTTCATATTTCTTTTTAGTAAACTGTCAAAAGAACAGAATATATTTTGATTAAGCTCGGGAAATGGGATGAGTCTTTCCAATTACTCTAGGGACTAGAGAAGTTCGGTAAGTACTGTAAATTGCCTTTACCAGCAGACCAAGTATCTTGTCTTGAGGACATAATCTACGGAATGTAGGAACAATGGTTTAAATATCTTACAATAGCTATTTGCAACTAAACAACAAAGGTATTGAAATAGAAGGATAAAGGCAATCTTACTTGAGCCACAAAACATTGAGATACAGCTCAGAAGAGCTTTTGTCAATAGTCATTGGGAAAAACTCTTTTTAGGATAATGAGAATGAACAGGTTCAAAATGCTAAAAATAACTCCAGGTTTTTTATCTAGCATGAGGAATTGAAGCTGGAATCAACTTCTTCCTCCTGATGGGAAACAGACTGTTCTCAGGTAGACACGGTAAGTGCAGGTTCCTCCCTGCCTTGCATATTTTGATACCTCCTCCCCCGCAAAAAGGATGAAAAACACCACAGTCATGACAATGACCAGTCACCAGCATGATTATACCCTCAAGTTAAAAGCAATCAGTATACTGAGATATGGGCAAAACCAAAACATTCTTTTCATTTATCACTACATTACTTGAACCATATAGTATCTAAAGTTAAATATTATAAAGACTTATATTATAGAGGAATTCAGAGTAAAAGTCCTCACTATGAAAAATAAACATTTCCACACAGTTGAGGAAATGAGTATTTTCTCACCTACATGATCCCATTGTTTTTGGAAAGCACTTAGAACCAATTCCTGAGGAGATAAAGGCATTTCAAAGCATGTAAATCCACTTAGCAGAAATAAAAATAGATAGTAACTTTGTTTCTTTTGTCCAGATGAAAGTCAGTCCAAAGGGCCTTAAAGTGGCAAGGCTCGGGAAGCAGGAAATCTCACCAGCTGAACTGGTGCATAACTTTACCTTTGTTACCTAGCAGGAAAAGGGCAGCATTTTAGCCACAAAGGCAAATCTTAGGAAGGTTGGAGAAACAAAGAAAAACATTCTGAGCTGAAGATAATGATAAATTCAAATAAGAGACAGCCTGTCCTCACTGCAGTATTAATTCAAGCACTGCCTCAGCCTAGGCACACAGACAAGTCTTTTGGTTAAATCAGGCAGTACTTTTAACTCTGAGCTTGCTGCCCAGCAGCACACCTCGAACTCCAGTAATTCTTTCCCTGCCAATGTAGCAAGGCCGCTGCTGCTGGACAGCCACTCATCAGTAACGGTCATAAAAAAAGGGAGAAGAATAAACAACCCAAAATAAAGGGCCACACTGAGTCAGACTACAGACCATCTGCCCAGTTCTCCTGCCTTTTAGCAGTAGCTGAGATAACAGTGTGACAACAGTGCAGGCATGGAGGGAACAGTGCTTCTCTTGAACATTCCCTCAGCTACCAGCAATGGCAACCTGGGGATTTCCTGAGCCAAAGGTGATAGGTTTGCTCTTAATAATCCTCTGTGCATTTTTTTGTCAGTACAACAAAGCAAACTGAATAAGCATTAAGTGGAAAGATAACTTAAGGAACCCCAAAAGCCACAAGAAATAATAAAGGTAAAGGACAGAGGCAGAGTCAGAAATTCAAGTGTCCCTGGCTGGAAGAAAAAAAGAAAACCATCGCACAAAACTTTGGTCCAAGTTTTACATTATCCACTACCCTTCAAGAATGAATAATTTCTCAAGAGTTTTCTTTTTCAGTTCATGTAATCACAATCTCCTAGAGGCAGAGCTATTACTCAGAAGTTCAAGTATATCAGTCAGAAGAAAAATGTGGATTCTTCTATGCTGGGGAGAGTCCAAATGTTTTTCATCAATATATTTCAAAAGAATAATTTGCAAACTCAAATATTTAAGGTGATCCTAACTTAGCTGGCAAGTGATTATGCTTTGGTTGTACTTCAGCACAGTATTTACCAGTCTGACAATATGTAAAAGAAAATGAAAACCTTTTCTCCTCTGTTTTTCAGACCTACAGAACTTAACAGAACACAACAGTGATTTGATACAGCCTTGCTGCACTGAAACTATAAACACGTAACAGGGAACAGCTCTTCCAGTTTGAGAAGCTTACTTGATTTCTTCTGAGCATTATGCTTTTCAGGAAGCAGAATTGGAAGTAAGTGTTTTAAAGTATTTTTTAATTTATTTTTTCTAGACAATCTCTAACAGCAGAGGGTATAAAGAAAGACCAACCCTGTCCTGACTACCTGTAAGGGCCCACCAGAAATGTGAGTGTCATGAAGTTCCTACCAAGATGCTGCACTTGTGTGCAGCTCTCTTCTGTGTATCACAGTCCTGACTATTACATCCCAACAAACCTTAACACATGCTTGTCTCTCCAGCTTTGGGAAGAGGAAAGCAGCCATCCTTTCACTGCTTTCTAAAATTTCTTGACTAAAGAGATTTTGTTAATAGTGTAGCAAGGTAGAAGTTAAAAAAAAAAAAAAAGAAAGAAGGTCGTACCATCATCAGGGATAATTTTTTATCTCCTCTTAACCACCACTGATTTTCAAAGCCACAGTGATTTGTACTGACAGGACTCCTGCCAACTCAAGACACTATTAGTTAATTATATGAATTTCCCTCTGGTTCTTCCAGAAAAAGGTACCAGCAACAACAAAAACACCACTGCTAGCTACATTCATAGCTGCAGAGTGACTTCAGCAAGTAAATTAGCATTTTAAAAATAAAAAGTTAAAGAAGCAAACTTTTTCAATATACCAACAGCCAAATACTGAATGGCTTGATACCTGTATCAGATGATCATTTTGAATTTTTACTCTTTATCACATCATACTGGATTTCAACATCCTGACACTGACTAATGTGTAATAACTACAGAGAAAAATTTAAATTATTTTCACTCTGGCCCAAATTTTACAGCTATCACTATTTGATTTACAGCACCATTTGAGTATTAGCAGTACTGATGTAATGCAAACTGGTAAAGTGCAGTACAAACTCTAGTTTTCCACAGTCTAGTAAAGCAACTGCTCTTTAAATGCATTAATTAGAAGTTCTTGATTTTTGCCAAAGCTAACTTACACTGTCAGTCTTGCTGATTTCAGTAACACTATCTACTGAGAAAAGTTACTCACACAAGATGGAATCTGTAGGTCTAGACCCTTCCATCCTGATTTATAAGGAAGAAGCACATGAGTCTTAGCAGGAATTTAACACTTACGCTTCCACAGTTGTTCTTACAGTCTGTTCCTCACCATCTTCATCTGAGCTGCTACATGTTGCATCAGAGTCCAGGTCCTTCTCCACACGAGACAGCAGCCCTCCAGTAGAAAGTGCAAACCCACGGATTTCACCTGGTGCAACACTAACTCCGTTCTGTACGTTCACACTTGAACTAATCTTTGAAGTACTTGTGCTGCTTTCTGGCCAACCTTCAGTGCATCTGAGGGAGCTGTTGCTCAAAAATCTAGTTGGCTCATGGAAAACCTTCATTCTCTGAAGCTGATGTTTCACAAAGCATTTCAGCTGCTGATCACAGTGTTTGATAACATGTTTTGCCAGGAGCATTTGTAAACGCTTCTGAGTTCGTTTGGCGCGACTGATTTCCATTTGTTGCTTAGTGACACACTGGAGTAAACGAGCATACACCTCCTCCTGGGTGCAGCTCAAAATCCTGTCTGAAGGCCCATGAAGAATTTGGTGTAATAAATCCCCTTTTATTGTTTCAGTGCAGACTTCCAAAGCCCTATCCAAAACCCCAATCTTCTTGTACCATTTACCATTTAAAAGCTGCATTTCTTCTGCATTATTGGGTTCAATTACACTTGAACCTGAAAGTCTCTGCATCCCTGCCAAGTTCGGAGAGGTGGACTCTGAAAATGTTGTCCCTCTGACCTGTTGCTCTGGTTCTGAATGACTAATCCGACCAAAAGATGTGTCAGCACCATTATGTAATGATTTTCTCATCTTGGAGCAGCCGGGCTCTCCTGTTTTCATTTGCTTACCAGTTTTGTTGCTTAACGCAGAATTTGTACTCATTAACAAGACAGACTGATAGCACTTGGAGGATGGTGGGGAACCAAAATGCTGCACACGGAAGATATCATTCCTGAGGTTGGACTCAGCAGTGGGGAACCCCAGAACTGAGCAAGTAATCTGTGTGATGGAGTCCTCCTTTATCTTCTCTTCCACTGCTCTGGAATTTTCCATGCACAAAGCTGTATCAGACTCCATAGCTCTAGAGGACAAAGAAGGTGACAAGTGGATACCATGACCTTTTGTTGTTGCCTCTCTGAGGGCTGGTGTCATTATAGCTACGGTAGGTAGTTTACAGCAAACCTGAAAATAACATGGGCTGTGTAAATTTTCTCATTTTCATGACACAGTATAAATACAACAACTCTGTTAGACATTTCATTCTTTCAGCATTTCAACATCATTCAAAGATGCCATAAAAAAGGACATTATCTAAAGAACACAGACTATGTTGCCTTCCAAGTCAAACAAGAACACTCTCTCTGTTTTCTCTTTTATTTCATTCAGAGGCTGATCCATGTGCAATGAAAGCCTTTGCATCTCAGGGGAATAACTGTTCATACCTCATTGCATTTTTGATCCTATCAGTCTGAGAAATAAGACCCAAAAAGTTCAGGTCTGTCATCTAACCTTGCCTAAACTGAAAAACATGACCATGAGCAATGTGACTGGCACTATAGAGAGAAACATATTTACTGTACATCTATATAAAGCAAGCATTTGATTAATTATGATATATTCTTATAAATACACATTAGAAACCAATCAACAATGCTAATGCTTTCAAAACAGAATACAGAATATTTTTCACAACAATTTAAGAAAGACAGTTCTCCTTGACAAACCCTTTTGCTTGTAGCTTGACAATCAACAAAGGGTTCCCAGACTCTGGGATCAAAAGACTAATGCCAACCTTTACCCTTTCTTGTCAGCAGCTATGCTGTCAAGTCATATTCCACAGCATACCACACAGGAATCACTTGCACAGTACTTACAGCTTTGTTTAGGAGATGGTTAAATAAACCCAATGAATGATTTAATTGAACATGGCTTGCAGAAGCCTGAAAGGTAAGTTCCTGTCAGTTCTTCATTAAGAAGCTAGAGACAAAACCAGAAATAGTAAGAGAGCAGTAGCAAAAGTGAGTGCAGCACAGTAATGCCACAGTAAATTCTGTTCAACTGTGTACTAGTTGAGCAGCACTTCCACTGCCCTCTTTTTAATGTCTCCAGTTCCCTTGAGCTCCACAGCAACTGCCTAGCTCAGTAATTTTCAATGCACAGATCCCATAAGGGGTCAATGATTCTGAGACTGTCACATAGGGATTTTAAGAAAAGACCTGTCTGAAGCCTTAGCTTGTTTATAACTACAGGTTTTTTCACACTGAAGGTACAAACATTAAAATGAGATGTGGAAACCTAGGGAGCTGAGAATTACCAGTTTGGATACTTGCTCCTTAACCCTCAAAATATGAAGCAAAACACAGAGAGCCACATGCTCCAGTACTGCCTTAACACTCTCTGTATGCTTTATTCACCTTTCATTGCTCCATGTGTATTTCATCCAAAAGGTTTTTATCTCTGTACATCATCTTCCTAGCATCACTGGGTCCAAGTTTGGTGGTCCTACTGTTAATTCTTAATGATACCACTAAAATCCATAGGATTTTAACCTTTATAAATAAGCCAGTAACTTCAGCCTACAGAGGAGCTCAGCACAAAGCCCTCCCAGCTGATTCGGGAAGAAGCCTCTTCTAGGATCAGACAGGAAAACGCACTGTTGAGAACAGGAGCTCCAAACCCTAAAGGCTCTGGTGACTCAGTAATGCTCTAAGCACCTGGCTGACTCATGTTTTTCCTCTTGTAAAAGCTAGCAGGCCTGAGAATTTGTAAATCCAAAGGAGTATGGATTCAGACACCAATGCCTCCCTGCCCCTAATATATGGCAAATAACTACAGCAAGTCAGAGCAATTTTGCATGGCTAAAACATAAGGGGAGAGAATGAACAGTTCCTCTGTGGGGTTAATGTATGCTCAGGAGTCCCTGTGTCTGACCTCTTCTTGCAAATTTCAAGAAGCTTTCCAAGAAGAGTTCCATCAGCCTGGTAACACATGCACCTAGCAATGTGTTTGTAACTTCCAGCTTTACCATCCACCTCCCTTAGTCTGAGTGGTTTAATAGGCACAGGTTGCTCCTGATACCGAGGAAACATCCACACACAGTGGATGCTGTTCAAGCAAAAAAGTAGTTTGGAGATGTGGATCACATACCTGTATGAAGATGAAGGTTATTTAAAGAACTGGCAGCACAAAATTTTAACGTGCTGTGTTTTAACTTGATCACATTCCCTCAAATACCAGACACCCTTTTGGTATAGTTCCAAATTTCCAAAATTGCAACAAATACCATCAGCAAATTATTAGCTTTTTTTGTCTGGGGGGACTTCTTTTTAACTGTTCTAGGGGAAAGAGATGAAGAAACCAAAATCCCTTTATACAGAACACACACATTAAACTAAAGAGCACTGACATATCATTAACTAATCTGGAGTGACTGAGAGAGGATGCTCTATGATACAGCTAAAAAATAAGTAAAATGCTTTTGAAGAGGGAAATCACTCAATTAACTCCTTACCCAGCAACTTGGAAATTTCATACAATGTTTCTGCCCAGAAGACAGTGTGAGACATTCTGGTGTGCTCATTTCCTTAGAGTGACATCAAAAAGACATTATAAAAGCTGGTACTGCCACAGTCTCCAGCCCCTGGCATTTCTCCAAGAAATACACATACACACATACACACACACAAGTCATAGGTACAAGAGCAAAACACAGTATCAGCTGCAAAAAAAATTATAAACAAATTTCAGTACAAGTACTTGGCTTGACAAGAATTATACAATTGACATTTTGGCACATTTTATTTCATTTTGGCAGAAAGCTGCAAAAATAATTTAACTCCATCCATACTGGAAGCGAGTTTGAGAGCAAAACCTATTATCTTCAAGGGGAAAAAAAAAATAAAGGCAAATAGGGAGGGAAGACAAGTACTGCAAAATGGAATACTGGAAGAGAATTTTCTTTTTGGGAAAAGCTTTTTTTTCACAGGTAAACCATTTCAGGGATTTTTTAACATGGTATATTACTTGAGGTTTCAAAACCAGAACAGCTGAAATGCTGCTAAATGGGCAAACAGTTCACCTTTCATCTGCTGAATAAACACTCCACTTGAAAGACTAAAAAGTATTGTATAAAGAAAAAACTGACTCTAAATAATACTGGGGAACGGAAGAAACAAGTACCAGACGTACACAGTAGAGCAACTGATGTTTAAAGTGACTATATGCTTGTCCTGCCCCAATGCCTTAATTACTCAGGAGGATACAGCTGGAAATTGCAGTTTACCACAGCTCGACCTGCACCCTGCTCCCTTCCACCACTGCATCTACAGGTTCCTAATCCTCCAGTGACTCCTGCTCCTCTGCCTCTACTCTCCCTCTGCTGATTTCTTAGTTCTCCCTTGACACTTCTGCATTACACCCTTCCCCAGCTAGGCTTACCTCAACAGAATGCACCTAAATCCTCAAACTAGTGTCTTCACGTTGGTGATTAGCAGCACCCTACTAAAAGAAACACAACAAAACCCCACCACAACCCAGCACACAGGGTGGCATTTCCTCCCTTTCCCGGGTTTTGTTTATAGTCCTTTCACTTTTTGACTCTTCTGCCCCTTGCATAACACTATCACTTTGGTTACACAACACTGCAGACAATGTTTTGGGGGATTTTTGCTTGGGGGGAGGATTGCTTTGTCTTTTAGCAGGGTTTTTTTGTTTGTGATCTTTTCGTTTCCAATGACAATAAAACTCCACTTGCATGAGCTTTTTAAGGCTCCTCCGTAGCAGCCTTCTCTCCTTGTAAATTGAGTCATCTTTCCTCATCATGAACACCTGAAATTTTCTTTTTAATAATGAGATTCCTCGAGATCAGGAGGAGATTTTTATATTTATTATGTCTTTTTGCTTTGAATCTCAGGAACCTAGGATCAATATTGCAAATTAATATGGTGGTTTCCAGTTTATTCACAGATTAACAGTGTTTCAGATAAGCCAACTTCCACTGTTTATTCCTTGCCTAGATGGCATTTCAAAAGCAAAGCAAAGTCCCTGACAGCAGACAGCCTCTGGTGAAACACCCAAAATTAATCTCCGCAGGAGTGCTCAAAAATACTGTATTTCAACCTGTTTTAAGGTCTCTTAGAGAAAACCTGTAGAAGAGAGGGCAGCTACAAAAGCAAACTACAACACAATTGCCAAAACCTATTTTCCTACAGGTTTGTCCTGCTTGTCCCGTAATCCCCAGATCCTCCTGGGCAGCCTTCCTGATAATCATTGGACAAAAATAAAGTGCTGTGGCAGACAGGCACTACTGTAGCACTGCCTCAGCCGAGTGCAGTGGACAGGACCTGACCCTGGCCAGCATCTTCAAGACTTGCCTGGAAGACATCCCTCAGGCTTTAACTACCACTCCCAATTTTCAGAAAACCTACAGGATCGTAGTGATTTCTAAGAATAGCAAGAACAGTATAGTCTGCATTTTCTCATGGAATAGTCTGCAGCAACGACCACAAAAAAGATATTGGTCCCACTGGGCATGTCTTGGTTAGGAGTATGAAAGTAAAAGGAAAGAAGTCCATATTTAATACACCTGGGCCTAGCCTTTAAGAGAGAGGAAAAAAAATTCATTTCAGTAGACAGCTTTTGCTTTCACTTCAAAAGCAGACCAGTTACTTAGGATGTGTATTTAAGCATTTTAGTATTTTGTTCTATTAATAGCTTGGAAAAAAACCCATAAACCCAAACAGGATTATGTGGGGAGTCTCAACTTTCACCAGCGCTCACTGTGCAGGCACAACTATCCAGATAAAAGTGCAACTCCAGTGTTCTGTACACCTTGGAAGATATAAGCGTAAATTCCTCCTATCTGGAAAAAAAAAACCACCACCAAAAACAGCACAACCCCCCCCACAAAAAGGATCTCTCTTTGAACACTATGAGAACTTCATTTAAGACAGACCACCCAAAGTTTCAATCATAAAAAACATCAAAAAGTAGGCATTTCAAGCAGAATTCATTAATTTATGAAAAAAATCCATAATTCATTAAAATCTTTCAACAGGTTTGCTTCCTTCCTTCTTCAGATCTGCTTCTGAACAGAGAAACAATGTAATTTCCAACTTTATACCACATCATCAACTAATCCGTGTTCAGTCTATAGCAGCATATTTGCAAAGCAACACCTGAAGTAATTTTTAATATATGTTGAACACTTTTCATAGTACAACAGGTGCCTCTGTAAGTAGGTCGTACATATGTCTCTAACATTAATATCTTCAATGCTTTCTGATCCATAGTAAAGTCCATATCAACTTTTCACTAACACTTTTGAATTTCAGCCTTTGGAGAGAGGGCCATAAAATCTGGTCTTAAATGAGATCCACTCAGCTCTTAAGACACTAATTAAGATGACTGGACTTTAAGCTGCTCAGAACATTTCTCAGGATTTCAAACCATGGACCAATACTGCAGGAGAGTCTTAAGGCACAGCGACTGCTTTCTGAACTGGTACAGCCACCAGGCTGTAATTTTTAATATTTCCCGTGTAATTGTTAATATTTCCTTTTTTTAAAATAAGAACAAAAAGGAAGCATGTACCCTCTGACAAAAGGTGTACTTTAATAATTTGGCTTTTTTTAATTGCAAATTGGAAATTGAAAATTCCCATTTTTAATTTGCATCCCATTAGAGAGAGGTAGGTACGGAATTCCTCAGTCACTGCTACATTTTTGGGGGGAGAGATACTTCAGCACTTTGCAAGCAGTACGCTTGCAAAAAGTGGATAAAGACTAGCTCAGGAGCACAGAAGAACTCTCAGGGCAAGTTGCAGGACCTAGTTCTGAGCTGCTCCCCAGAGCTTTTCTAACTACTACATCTTAAGTATCCAGCTCTGTAAGCGGTCCGCAGTCTGGGAAGTCTCGCCCACGGTCACTCGGAGGCAAAGGGATAGATGACCGTAGCTCCACGTTGATTACCAGAGGGAAGTTTAGATCCAGTGCTCTAATGCCGGGTGGGACAGGCGGGACGGGCGCGGGGCGGCACCGCCCCTGCACGCGCGCGGGCTCCGCCCCCG
>VXAC01002379.1:66963-194954 GCA_013399225.1 Rhipidura dahli
TCCGCCATTGGCGGGGCCCCGCTTGACGCGAGAACACCACCCTCCCCCTCCCCCCGCCCGCCCGCGCCGAGGCCGTGTGGGAGGGGAGGGGTCAGCGCCGCTCCCTGTTCCGGACAGGTTCAACTCTTAACGCCCTGCATGGGTAAAGAGCTAAAAAAACACCATAAACATATACAGTCCAAGTTATTATCGCAAATAAAAAGACCTCAAGTTCACCTGCATCACATTCCCTCCCTCCAACCTCCCCTCAGCGCCCTGAGGTGAACACGGGCACAGAGGAAGCCCTGCGGGCTTTGAAGTAACCGCAGACAAGCATGAGATTGCATAGAAATGCTTCATTATGTTTATTTGACCAAAGTAATCAAAATAAGGCATTTCTGGTTAGATGTAAACATAGAGATCAACTGCACAGTAAGCAGGTGTATGGCAGCAACAGTAACAGTGTCAAGTTCTATTTGTCAAGGGGAAATACAAATTCAAAGTCACATTAATATTTAAATTTTTTTATTTTTAAGAATATGGTTTCTCTCAAGATCTGATTCTGAAAAGCAAGGTTTGGGTTAAACACAATGGGTTCAAGTCTGAAAGACCAAGATCCCCAATGTTCCAGATTTAAAAGTGCCTTTCAGTAACGGAACTCTCGACACCCAGAGAACTACTCTGCATTCTATAAAGACATTTAAATTTTAAGTTCATGAAATATTAGATATGCTGCATATGAACACACTGTTATTACTAACATGTGCTTTAAGTGTTACTTCCTTTAAAAAAATATGATACAGCACACTTATTTTACTTCTGATATCTGATTTTATGCCATAGATTAATATATAAAGGGATTCTGCAAGACTCAGCAAAGAAGTATGCATCTGCCCTACTTGTCACTGACAATGTCTCTAGCAATAAGTTCTTTCATTATTTCATTGGTACCACCATAGATCGGCTGAACACGGGCATCCACAAAAGCTCTGAGGGAGGAAAAAAACAAAACAAAAGAAGGAAACATTACAAACAACACCTCGGAATAAACATATGATAAAAAAAGAGTGTTATCTTTAGAGATCCCTCTTTTTAAAGTATACTATTCCTATTGATAAAGTAGTTCTTATTTTCTAAGAGGCTTCAACCACCTAGAATATTACAACTTCTCAGGGTGCTGTGCAGCAAACCAGGAACTGGATCAGTGTCTCTTCCCTGTTTCTTTATAGTGTAAAGTCTCCACTATTGCCTCCAATTAAACAAAAAAATAAAGCCCTCTAAACCCAGACTCCTGCTACTACTTCACCCCCAACTCTTCTTCCTGGTGACAGCCCACAGCATGATGACAGAGAACTTTTCCATCTTCATTCTGCTTCATCATACAGAGAGCAGCCCAGAAGCAGTGTGGCATTCTCTGGAAATCTACATACTCTGCACACAGACAAGAAGGGGGTTCAAGGACACCCCAAACGGGGCTTAGCGGCCTGTGTTTTATAAGACAGTGCAGAACACTCACAAATTACACTCATTCCAAACACTGAGGAACAAGTTATTTTACAGCAACATTTCATACTCAATGTATTTAAAATTAAAAAAAAAATTCTAAACCTACTCAGTTAAATAAATCAGCTTACTCATTTATGACAACTGCACAGCAGTCCTGTTTTTGCTATTTCTACTGTCAGATTACCACCTCTTTGACTTTTTTTTTAAATAAAAACAGTACCAAAATCTCTCCTTAGTGTGTGTCATATGGCCTGTACACAAACTTCACAGATAATACACAAGGATATATCCAAAAGCTCCATAAATGTCTCCAAATTCATGAAGTCAGAAATAAAAAAAAAGGGAATGGCAAACTCATTTTCTACATATAAATCTCTCGACTTTTTCATTTAAAAAGGTGTAAAAATGCTGAATGTAGCCAGCTATGCTCTTGATTTCACAATTTGATACTCTGGTGTCTGATTAAGGTTTTCTTCATACATATGCAATAATTTCAGATAAAACATAAACTAGCTCCCCCCTCATTTCTACTTTTATTGTTTTCATTCTGTTTTTTTCAATTCACATTTTCTTCTAAAAAACCAACTTCTTTTGTGAACAAAACAGACAATAATTGGTGAACATCTTATGAGTTATTTGGAGAATCAAAACAAAGCCTTCCTGCAGACATCTCTACAGTAGATTCCCTTTCAATTAAACATGATGAGAAAAGGAACAGTAAATCACTATTAACACTGAACAACTGACACACATGTAAAAAGTACCTCATTTGACTTTGCTGGTAATCCTTCACCATACAATCTGAAATGTTATACTTACTTTGCAATTGGGTACTCCCACATGTACCCCCATCCTCCGTGCATTTGTACACACTGAGTAGCTATGCTGTTTTGGAGCTCAGAACACCTTAAAAAGCCAAAAGGAAATTTGCTTTTAGAAGGACATTATGTTGCAAAACCTTACAAAAGAGAAAGATATGTTAACAAGACAAAACCGTAACATGATTAGTAAGAAATAAATACTGTTCAATTTAATGTATTTAAGTTTTGTTCCCTTTATGGGACAGCTTTCAGAAAATGAAAGGTTTCAAAACAGACAGGCTTGTTTACCCTTCTCATAGACCAAGAGAATCCTTTTGTGATGCAAGCTGATACAGTCTCTTTTCTTACGAAATCCCTCAGTTCTGTCAGAAATTAACAGTAAACCAAGCTTCCCC
Organism: Rhipidura dahli; assembly: GCA_013399225.1. Lineage (NCBI taxonomy): Eukaryota > Metazoa > Chordata > Aves > Passeriformes > Rhipiduridae > Rhipidura > Rhipidura dahli. The sequence continues at coordinate 69,665 of VXAC01002379.1, forward strand.
CATCATTCCCATTAGCAACACACCAGGATGCTCTTTGAGCATAAACATCACCTGGGCATAATTTATTTTCCAAAATAAACTTTATAGCCTTCAATTCTAAAACATACTGTAATTCTTCAACAGCATTTGTTGACTGCAAAATTTGGACTTAAAAGCAAAAAAAAATTTAACTGCACTGGAAGCTCAAGCTGAAGTTAGAACACATGAAAAAAAACCACTTTCTAAACATACAGCTTTCAGCGGCAACAGAAGAAATGAAAATGACGAGTCAATTGCTTCTCATGGAATAATGGCCTTTTCCTCAAACCATCCCCTCATTCAGTTAAATCCTTATTGTTTATTATACCAACTTTAATTCTGCAGTGAGTTACTGCAGCCATCTTTCGTAAATATATTCTCAAGTTCTTTTAGATATGTAACACAACTTGCCACCACAAGAAAAACCAAACCCAAACAACCCTACAGACCTTTTACAGACATGAATAAAGAGATGCACAAACCAGGTTTTAAAATCTTTCAAAGCTCTAACTTGAGTCATTGACTATACAAAAGGTTTGAAGGAAAATTGCTAACAATAAAATGTAAATTTCTGTCTAAATACCAATGGAGCACTCACTTTTACTTAAAGCTAAAGCTGAGGCATGATCTTATTAATGGAAACCAATTTTAAAAGTATGACTTTATTTTGAAACTGCTCTGGTTAACCAGCCTTGGTTTTCAATGTGATTTTTGTTGACCACATCATTAGAGTTAAGATCGTGCAAGTAACACTTCTAGATAACTGTTAGCACATACCAATACTTTGCCATTGAGGCTGTGGCGGAGTCCAGGCGTTTATCTGCATGGAGCTGCAAACAGTTGTCCATAAAAGCTCGGGCCACACAAATCTGCGTTTTTATTTCGGCCAACCTGTGCTGTACTGTCTTGTTTTGGAAGTGGATAGAGAGGGTAGAGAAAGAAGTATAGTGCAGTTTAATACTTTAGGTAGAAAATGCAGCATTTTCTGAAAGGATTGCTGTTATAAATCACCATTTCAAACAACTTTGGCTCTGTACATCAGAAGAGATACTTTCCAGACAATAACGTCTTCACCAGTCTTATTAGACAAAATTAGACTGCTCTTTACTTCTCAAGGTCAACTCAAAACACGAATTTAGAAAAACAGCACAAGAGAAAGGGAAAACAAATTCCTAAAGAGCAGGAGGGCCCTGAGTGCTCTGTCACTCTTGGTTCCCTCTTGTAGGGGAACATCCTTTCATTCTGTAGAGCCATGAATTTTCCTAATTAGTAACATTTCACCATCTATTGAATGCTTTTTCTATGTATTCTTCAGAGTTTAAGCTACATGCAAAGAGACTGAAGCAAAAAATAAAAGAAATTTTAGACTACCAGAAAGTTTTTCAGCACCGAGTTCTTTCACATTGGAAAAGAGGTCTACATAGAAGAGGTAAAATCCATCTTACGGTTATATAAAACCAGACCAGGCAGGCATTCAACCACCTTCTTGTAATTCTGGTAGAGAGGGGATAAAAACATCACCCACTAATAAAAGTTCTTTCTTATTTCAGTTCTAGAAATGTATATTAAAAAATCTTGCTTCCTTTGACAATAAATATACTGGACCAGTGTACCAAAAGGAAAGAATTTATTTCAAATGCTATAATGTGGCCTGACTAAATGAATTAGCCCAAGACAGAGCTCTCATTGGAAAGGATTATTTATAATATACACACTCAAGTCATCAGCAACAATAAAAAGGAAATTCAAGAGATATGCAGAAATTCATTATTCCGGCAAAAATAATATACTTTAATGAAATTTATTGTCCACCTGCTGGTGGTCTAGCCTGTAAAAGGAGATTTTTTTGGAGATCTCTGCACAGTGAACTACTACAAATAGGAAGCATTTCCTACCTACATTAAAAAGGTAAAATATAGTTCTTCTGTGTTACAATTGCACAGAGCACATACTATATCCCATCTGGAATTATGGATTTCTGAAAGTTAACTTTAAAAACAGATAAAGATCATAGTCCCCTGAAGGATACCTAGCATTCCAGCCTCTAAAAGTTCCAGCTCTTCACAACTAGAGATTTGAGTTTGAAAAATGAAGTCTCAAGACATAGAAATGGATTTTTTTGTTAATTATTTAGAAAAAAATATCAGAATTTCAAAAGTATATCAAAAAAAGAGGCAGCCAACATCTTTAGCCTATATGAGTCAGTTCTATCCTATAAATCAAATACGCAGTAGCTTGGCCTGCTTCAGTCCTAACAGTTAATAATGTTGTCAGGATCACTGTAGTATAGCAATCCTGTGGAAAGCAACATATGTTTTATGACTGCAGCTAAAGACTGTAGGCACAAACATCTCAAAACTCAATTACCTACCCCCATCACGAGTGAGCTCTGCCCACAGAGCATGACCCATCAGTTTCACATGCAGTCACACAAACACCCAGACTGCTCCTGGCTGTGGATTCTCTCAACATTCACAAAACACCTCCACAGCACTCAAGCAGCATTCCTAGGAGTCCCCACCTCCAGCAACCTCCAATGTAATTTTTACATAATGCTCTGTGCGCAGAGGAATACAATACCTGCACAGGCAGTCCCCAGGATTCCAGGCACAGACAAATACAGGCAGGTGTGATGGACCCTGTGATTAGGACCTCTGGCAGTAAAATGCAAGCCTAAGATCAATGAGGCAATTGTTCTTTAGCAGCAGCAAGGAGCCAGAATACTTCCTGCCTACCTATTTCCCTCTCAGAGGTAGCACTGCTGGAAGGTTACCTACCCAAGTCATAAAACACAAACATTAAGGCTTTTCTGGTGCTTTTTTAAAATTACTATTTTTGCACTTCTAAGATGAATGATAGGCATGGGGGCAAAAACCAGCCACAATCCAACAGTAAAACCTGTGAAAATAATCCTTTCAAACAGCCCAGTGATTTTCATTTTAGTAGATTTTTCATTTATTTCACTTACACAAATGTACAGCAACCACACACTAGAATCTGTACACAAGTGGCTCAGTTCTAACTCACCTGCAAATGTGCAATTGTCTTCCCAAAAGCTTTTCTTTGCTTCACATAATTTCTTGTTTCTTCAAACATGAATTCACAGCCAGCAAGAGCCATATCAGCAATTAACAGTCTTTCCTTTTGAAACACAAATTACAGAATCCAGTTGACTTAGTCCTACATTCCTCCGCATCAGATGCACAATTAGGACACAGATGTTCAGTGCTGTTCATTAAGGGAGTGGGAGCAGAAGTCACATAAAATATCAAACCAGACATACTGCATTACTGAAATTAGTAAGCAGGACAAATGCCTTGCTGTCTAAAACTCACTTTTAAGTCTTTACTGGGATAATGCTCCATCACATCGACTCAAAGACTAGCTACATATTGACCACAGGAATATTACTGAAAAGCAACTGAAAAATTCACATCAGATTCTGTTTCAATTATTGGCTTTCACTGCTCAGTTTAAACAACAACTGTATTTAACAATTTCAGTAGGACAACTCTAGGGGATGAAAAGCCTACAAAAAACGGCTTCTTTTTCTTTCCTCATTGCATGGTGAAAAACAAAAACTAAATGCAGAACAATTGTTTCTGGCAGCATTGAAACAGTCTGATGCATTGCATTGAACCTGTTCATGAGCACATCTATTTAAAGCAGTAAAAGATTTCCTTTGATCAGATTTTTTATTTACTCACAGTATAAAATTAAAAAACATTATCCCTACCAAATGAGGTAAATACAACATCAGAGGTTTGACAAAGCACAGACACATTTTGAAAAACCACATTGCCTCTTTGTCCTCCCAAATAATTCCAAAACTTCATAAAGCAAGTAAACTGGCAAAGTATTTTGGCAGCTAAACAATTTCTTTACTTTGCTATATGAACAGAGTTCCATGTAACTGTAATATGCTTCTACTTGCAGAAGAGCTAGAACAGCAGTGCTTGTTTCTTGAAAGAGAATGCCATATGAATAAGAGACATCCAAGCTGCACTTAATTTAATAAGGAAAGCGCTTTCATACTAGAAGTGCACAAGAAATCTGTGCTATGTTCTTTTTAATACACTACCCTCAGGTTCTTCAATAGCTGGGTTGTTGATTAAGAGATCTGGCTTTGAGCTGGCAAGATATCAACATTTTTAGCAATGTCCAAAGAATTCTACACCTAGCACTGTTGCTTCAGTTAAAAATCAGCTGCATCAACAAAACATTGCACAGGAGTTTGTCAAAGACTTGAAAAGTTGGATGCCTTGAGCCATTTTGGGATGCATGTGTGGGCATAGGGAGGCAGGATCTGCACACCACACCCCCAGCCCAGACCTAGAGCATCCCCAGCTCTTCAGTGTCTGTCAGCTGTGGCACACTGGAGGGAGCCTAAGCCAGCTGAGTAGCTGAGTGACTAAAGTCTCATCAGGGGGGAGGGCCAGGGTGGGTCAGGCATTTAAAAAGCTGACCACAAGGGCAGCATGTCTTGACCCTATCATCCTTCTTGGAGTTTCTACCTCATCATCATTGGAACCCAGGAGCTGGTAATTATATGTGTGTTTTCCTGTATTTATTCTATCTTTCTCCTTTTCTTCTTCTTCTAATTCTCTTTCCATGGAACATTTTGGGTAATGTAACATCGGATGGGTTGAAAGGTTGCTAAGTTAAAAGGACTGAAGTTAATGCTGTGATAAGTGTTTTATGTTAGTTGGATGTTGCACTACATCCTTTGCCAAAGTTCCTTGATTTTCTGTATTTTGCCAGTAAACCCATGTAATTGCGACTCTTGCGAATATCTGGTTGCTATTTCTCCTGTGAGCTCAACCCATAGAAATGCTTTGGCGTGTTACAAACGCATCCCACTTTGGCAACCCAGGTGGCTCACCACAATACATGAACTTCAGGACTAATGACAAAAACTGTCTTTGTATTCTTCCTGCAGACAGCAAACACTCACATTCCTTTTACCTGAGGGAGCTCTGCCATCAGATAGTAGAAGCCTTTGTTTTCTTTTCCAAGCAAGGCACTGGCTGGCAACCGCACATCTTCAAAAAACAGCTCTGCTGTGTCCTAAGAGGATTTGAAATGCAAGAATTGAGAGTCTGACATTCTCATCTCATTACACTAATTTTGCTCTATTTTTTTTCTTACTATTGTGCACTTTAGCTTGTAACCCCAGAATTATTTAGCCTGGAAGGATCCTCCAGAAGTCATCTAGCTTACATCCTACTCAGAGCAGCTCCAGAAAAACAATCATCTGAGGGCCTTGTCTAGTTAAGCCTTCCAAAGCTCGAAAGATGAAGGCTCTAGGACCTCTCTTGGCCCCTGTGCAAGTAACCAATCATTTTCCTGGTGGACTTTTTTCCCTACTACCTACTAAGAATTTTCCTTAATGTAACCTGTCTCCTTTGCCACTCTCCCTTTCATTCTGCTCCTCAAAGAAGAATCAGGCCCCACCATCTCTATAGCTAAAGGTATAAGTAAGATCCCGTTCTTCCAGGCTTCTTCAAAGTAAACACATCCAGATTCCTCAGCCTCTCCTTGCACAACACATGCTTCAGACTTCCACAGGCAAAATCAGGATACATATATTGTATGTTTGTGCTCTAAAGTATAACAGACAGAATAGCACCATAGTTCCACCTTATATTTATTTAGCAGTTGCCAGGCATTAAGCGAGTTTATACTCTCTCCAAGTCTATTGCTGTAGAGGTTGTATGAACTCACTTGAGCTTTCAGGCCAATTTTGTTCAGTTTGCGTCCTTTGATGAAACCTTTTGTTCCATTTTCCACCAGAAAAAGGCTGATCCCATGAGCAGGCGATCGGGCCTCCCGGTCTGTAACCGCAACCACGATCACTACGTCGCTCATCCAACCATTAGTGATGAACACCTGTAAAAATAGGCAGCTCAGAATAAAACAAGGTGGATAAAGGACAGAAGAGATCACCAAGTAGCAGGAAGAAAAATTACACTGGCACTTTCACAGGTGAACTAAAAGGCAAGGTTCAAGTGTCCAGAAGAATTTTAAGCTTTTGCTATTAAGTGTTTTGGAACAAGGCAGACATTAATTTGAGAAGAATTGTGTGGGGCGGAAGTGTGAAGTTAAAGAATGCACAGATTTGTTTCTTTTGTCTGTCCCATGATAAAGAAGGAATACAGTATCAAATAACCACAGAGGTTCTCTTGTCTAGAAATTAAATTAGTGAGGCATAACACTCACAACTATCAACAGCTTCTCGTCACAACTGCTTACTATTATCCCATAGAACAACTCATAAGCCTGTCAAATGGATCCATCTTAAGTCCAGCAAAAGAAACCTTTCTATCCCACTTGGCTTCAAATGAGCGGCATGAGCACCTTTTTCAGCCCCTAGGCATATGTATTTGCTTGCACACATTCTCACCACTGAAATTCTGCTAAGACCAGAGGTCTCTATCAGTACTATGTTATCAGCAGCAGTAAAAAAGATTAAGACATTTCACAGCTTTAAAAAAAATGGTCTGTTGAACTCCTACTTCAGTACTATTTCTGTCTTCTTGTTTTTCATTATGGTTATGAAAAAAGTGCTTTGCCACAGCTTGACAAGACAGTCAGAGCATCTGATGCAGCTGTTTTGTTTTTTTTCTAACATGACAACCAAGCTCCTGAATAAAGATTCCACAGCTTGCATTGTGGCAACACAAGTTTTCACTCAGGCCACAGAAGATTTCATGGCAGTAGTATATAAATTTTATTGTTAAACATCATTACTAACAGCCAGCCTGCTCATACTACACAGGATATCTTCCTTCCTTTTCTTCACAGTTTAAAGGAAAATAAGCCTTTTAATAGGGTTATTTTAAAGCTACAAAAAGAACCTATACAAGCCCTCCCATAAATCAGTTTGTAAACTGCCTGCAACAGACATATCTCAAGACCTATAAAAAAGTAACTGGAACAAAAAACCCCACCTACAACACAACCCACACAAAACCCCCAAACCAAAAGGACTGGATGGACATGTTGAGTGGTGCACATCCTGCTGCATTCAGCTAAATGCATTCAGTTCCTAGCCTATGAGCAGTATGCATGTCTGTGGTAAGCCGGTATCTGAGTAAGATCAGGATAATCGTAAGAGTTTCTGCCCCATCCTGCTATTGTCAATTTCCCCATTTGGCTTCTCTGGTTGGCTGTTAGCTTCGGCCTCTCACACTCCCCCAGAGCTTCCCTATTGGCTCCCGTCGCCTTGATCCCACCCCCTCCCGAGCCCGGGAAAACCCAGCGATCCCTTTGTCTCGTGGTATTTGCTTGGAAATTCTGAAGGGCACAGATAAATAAACCCATGCTCTGCCGGGATAAAAAGCAATGCCCTTCTTGACTCTTCGCTACTGACATATTACTTACCTTGCCTGTGCTCTGTGGGGGCACGTGGCACCCCATGGAGCCAGGCTTAAAAAGGATAAAGTAATATATGTCAGTGCACTTACCTTACTCCCATTAAGAATCCAGTCACTTCCATCTTTTTTTGCGTATGTCCGTATTCCCTGCAAGTCACTAAAACGAAATTCAAAAGGTCCATCAAAAAAACATTCTGGAAGCTGCAACTTGTATATTGAATTCTATCCAGTACAAAATAAGGTAGATTTTATACCATCCAGGCATGGGCTCAGTGAAAACAGATGAGGATAGTGAGACATCATGAAATAGCCAAGTGTACCAGAAACCACAAACACACTGTGGAAAAGGATGATAAATCTATGAGCATGAGGTCCCGTTTCCTCATCTCTGCTAGTGGGAGGTGGTGTAATACAAGCACTGACATCAACAGGTCAGCATGCACTCACACCAGTATGCCTCAGACGACAAATGCCACACAAAACCACATCTTCTAAACGGCTCAGTCATGATCAGGAAGCTCTGTGAAAAGCCATGAGCAACATCTACAATTTGCAGAAACATGACACCAATGGGTTTTGCACTTCATGTGTCCCTCTCTCTTTTGGAAAATGGTCAGATCACCAGTGTCTACTCCAAACATGTGCTGGGCAAGGAGGGACATTTCTCTGACAGGATTCAGAGGAAAGAAAAACAAGGTGTTCTGTATCACAGAAAAAGCTAATAGTAAAGCTAAGCCTTCTTTACCAATGTATGACTTTTTCCCACTGACTATGCTTCGTAAGTACGTTCACATGATAAGCAAGTTGGTAATTATAAACTCAGACTGCAGAAGCAAACACAAAACACAATTGCTCACAGTAGGAAAAATACAGAAATTGATTCTGAGCTACTATCTTGCAATGACAAAGCTGTAATAAAGTAATCCATAAAAGGTTTTTCAAGTTTTTCCTATAAGGTAGGATAGTCTAGTCTGTACAGTAACTAACCAGGAGGTTCAGAATGTACTTCACTGACAAATCAATAGACAGCAAATAATGTTAAGAGCATTGTTTTAATATTTGGCTTACCTGCCAGCTCCAGGTTCTGTCATGGCAATAGCGCCAATGCACTTGCCTGTAATCATTTGAGGGATAAAGTGTTTAATCTGTTCTTCAGAGCCATAGTTTGCAATGTAGGGCATGACTATATCTGAATGAAGGCTGAACCCTGGGCCTGTACAGTTAACATACATCCTGGAAAAAAATAGGATGGAAGTTCAAAAAAAAGCACTACCAAGACTTGAACACTGAACTTGCACTGTTACAACACAGACCCAATAACGAAGAAAACCCCACTACACCGATGCCTCAGAGATCTTCTGGCACTTTTATGATTATGTATAGAACGTAATTTCACAGTCAAATGGGTACATAACCTACCAGGCTAAAAAAAATGCTCTCCTCAGTCACAAAGTCAGTGGAGCACAATGACACTTGTTACTCAAACAATGATCCAGGATACTTGAAACAGGAGGGATTTACACATATCTAAACTATCCTTTCCACAGGAAAGATAACATCATTTTCTGTAAGCAAATGAGAATAACTTATGGAAAAAAAATGCAGTCACAAACAATATGATCACTGAAATTCTTCCCGAAGCACCTAGTACTCACTGCTCCTCCCAGACGATGGCTGAAGAGAGAATATCTGCTCCAATGCCTCCATGTTTTTCAGCGATAGCAACACCCAGCAAACCCTGCTGTCCAGCTTTTTCCCAGACCTCCCTGCTCACCTGGCCATTCTTCTCCCATCTGCAAAACGAACACAAAACCAGGATCACACACTGAACCCCCCCATGTGCTACTCTTTATCTGTCATGGCTGCTGCATCACACTAGAACACCAAGAGACAGTGTGAAGGTACACAGACAACTATATGTCACAGCCAAGAAGCAGCGGCTTAATCACAGTGTTTCTAATCTTCAAGTCCACAGATGCCACAAGCATTACAAGGACACCAACTGCAAAACGAGTTTGAACTCCTGCTTCCAATGTGTAACCTGACAGGATTTCATTAAGACTTGTTATGACTCGTATACCAGACTGGGATTTAAGTAATTTAGCCCCAGCCATCTGGATCATTACAGGCAGGTCTTTATCCTCCTGACATTCCATTTACAAATGTACATATACCCACATACAAAATGAGTATAACATATTTGTGAAAGACTTCAACTCTACCAGTGAAAAATGCTTTATCAGAAACAAATGATACCATATTAGTCAGTTTTGTATAAGAATCTGTCCCTGTGCACTTCTTAGAAGTCAGTACTGTATATTGGTAAATTACTGCTTTAAGACACTTTCAAGTTTATGTAAATAGATAGTTGAGGCTTATCTGCTGATGGTTTGCAAACTTTAACACCACAAGAATAATCTGTTCTTGGAAAATTAGTGCCTCTTTATGGGATTTGCCAACTCAATAGAATGTTGGATGGTCATTAATGCTCCAGGTTTTCTTTTTTTAAAGCTTTTTTTCCCTAATGTCACAATTTAAAAATTATATGTTAAATGACATTTCTCTGATGCACCTGCGTGCAGCGATGTTCTATCATAGCTGTTTACCCACAGTTAATCAATATCTTATCCTACATATAAAACAGAATCATAGAATCACAGAGTGGTTTGGACTGGAAGGGACCTTAAAGCTCACACAGTTCTGACCCCCTACCATGGGCAGAGACACCTTTCAGTAGCCCAGGTTGCTCCAAGCCCCATCCAACCTGGCCTTGGACACTCCCAGGGATGGGGCAGCCACAGCTTCTCTAGGCAAGCTGTTCCAGTATTTCAGCTGATTCACAGAGCTTTTGCTCCTAGACTGAAAATCTTAAATCTCTTTTTACCATCTTTACTTTGCCTCTGATCCCCACTTTCAGGGACATTCCTGTCTCTACTTCACCCAGCATGAAAACTTCTCCTCAAAATAATTCACAATTAATTCACAATTGCATTCACTGACGATACATTTGTCTCTTCACCTCAGCCCAGACAATTAATATACTGTGCCTGAAGCCTCCTTGTTTACTTCTGAGGTGTGGAAACAGAGTGTTTCATCAGTCACTGAAGTGATGCAAGAACACAAGTTCAACTTGATTCAGCCTCCCTAAGAAATTGTTGTGTCAGCAAGATGGCAACCTCAAGCAGAGCCAATACATGAACACAAACCTGCCCTGGAAGTCCTTCTAACCCAAAGTGAGGGAAAATACCTGGTTTTATGGACAGAATACGACTGTACAGTGGAAAAGCATACTACTATGAGGTTGTGGTTTGAGGATAAAAAAAAAATAGCTATCACCAACCCTACTGTAAGCCTCCTGCTGCACATTCTTGCTCCAGAGCCATGATGTTCCACCCACTCAACTCAGGCACCTCAGCTGTTTGTGAATACACACTTGAGCTGTATCAGAATATTCCCATCTAGCTCATGTATCAGGATCTACTCTCATCAGGGCAATTTCAGAATAAGTCCTTCAGAAGCCCTTGCAACAAGTAAACTAGAAATTCCTTAAGACACTACTACACCTTGACACTTTTGGTTCAAAACCATATCCTGAGTTAATTACTTTCCTATCCACCACTATAATGTGATTGGATATGGCTAAAATAAGGGTTAAAACCACCCTCCAGCTCTAGTTCAGTGGAACTACAACACTTCTACTCTGTACAGAAAATGCACATATATCCAAAGAAACAAAAATTAAATTCAAACAAAGAGTTTTGTGCAAGTTTCTTGGTAATACATGATTCACCTCACTATGCTATATGTACTTGTATGTAGCTACAAAATCTACTACAAGAGAGACAGTAACCTAGACACATGATCAAAGGTTTTTTCAGTAACTGTTTCCCAATAGTGTGGGAACTGAACTGTCCCCCAACTCTCCCAAAAACATCTGTATCAGTTAATCCTACAGGCAGGGAAACTTTGCTGCAACTCAGGAAACTGCATTTGCTCATGGGCCTAAGCTGAGGATGCCAGTTTGCCTACACTGGATCTCAAAAGATGCATTCAATTCTAATATGTCTGATTTTCCTTTATGCATGACTTTCACAAGCTTGTTTTAATTTGGTAAATTTGTATAACCTATTGTATCAGGAGTAACACTGCAAAAAGCCTTTTGGGGAAAAATGAATATTGGCAAACCAAAAGGTTTAAGAGGTTATCTTACTCTGTGTGAAAAGGCAGTACTTCTTCCTGAAAGAACTTCCTGGCACTCTCCCTGAAGATATCATGCTCTGATGAGAAGATTCTCCGAGTGCCTATATCAATCAAAGTCTTAGCAGAAGATGGTTCCAGGCGCTTTGTGCCATGCTGTTCTGTTTGCAGAGGACTAAAAAAAGACAAATTAATGCATCTGTTAGGACACAGGCACCCTATTTGCATAACCCTTTTAAAAGGGAAGAGACACCCATGTTACTAAACATAGTTCAAATCCCAGCTCTGGCACACCATTAGGTCTAAAGGATACCCATTAAAAATACAAAGAACTAACATACACTGCACTCCACTATTAATGCACTGGACTATTAATGGAGGTAAAGCAAGGATGGTTTGTCCTTAACACTTTAAATAAATTAAAAACAATAACAATATATATATAGATAAAAGAATAAAGTTACCCCAATGTAAACAAATGTAAAACCAAAATGATGATTTAACAAAAAAATAAAAACTGAAATAGTGGTAAATGTCAGTAGTAGAAACCACACAAGGAAAGTATAATTATGAAATAAGAAAGAAGGGTTTATAAAACTTTTGTAGGGGTTTGAACTATCAAGGATGACATACTACGTTAAGGCTTGCTTTTATTGTATTGCCATAAAATATCACAAATTTTAAGTACCGAGCTGAGTACATAGAAGAGGCATTTACTTTTCCTTTCTCAAACTATTTTGTTAATCTCTCTGTTCCTCTGCAAATCAACTATGTGTAGTCCTACAGAACTCAGCTGAGCCTACACTTATTTACTCTGCTATAGAGACATAAGTCTTTATTTACTACCACATGTAGTTACTTAGGTTCTGCCAGTGAAATAATCCCCCTGAAACACAGACTGTATTTAGTTCTAATAATATTTAGGGAAAATGGGATACAGCAACTTGCTTGTTGAGTATTTTGTACCCTCAAAGCTAGGCACAAAGTGACTCCCTCAAAAGCTCCACCTTATTTTTAAAGGGGTCTAAAATAATGTCGAGCTTTATTTAAGCTACCCTTTTATTTAATTGTGGCTGACACTGCACATGTCACACAGGGCCTGGCTGTTCCCTTATTCTCAACGACAGTCCTGGGAGAGACAACTCGAAGGTCTGGGAAGGTGTGATGGCACTCCTGCCTTTCTGCTCCCCCCAGCTCCCAAGCCCCAGCATTGCTGCCACGGGGGAACGCGGTGCCCGGGAAAGGACGCGCCCGGCTGCACCTGCTGCCAGCACGGGACCCGTGTTCCCGGGAAGTGGAGCAAAGGTCGGCAGATCACGGGGATGGATGCGCTGTGGCTCCCGGGCCCGCGCGGCTCGGGTGGCTCGCCCAGCCCCAGCTGCCTCCTGCGATGGGGGAGCGGCCGCGAGCACACACACAATATGTGCACATATGGCATCTATAACCCTCCCGCTACACGTACACAGACCACACGCATCCACACGCTCCAAACACACACAGAGATGCGTACACACATCCACACAGAATGGATAGCACATACAGACACCCCGAAGCAGGTGGACAAGACATCCACCCCGGTCTTTACGGAACCCAAGCTCAGGGGCGCTCACCCACCCTCACGGATCGGTGCCTTCCGCCCCAGCGCTGCCCACCATGCCCGGTCCCGCTCACCTGGGCTGGGCGGAGAAAGGCCGGGAGCCGGCGGCCCGCAAGAGACCGCGCACACGGAGCAGCCACGCCGCCATCTTATGGGACTGGGAGGGACAGGACAGGGCGGCACTACCACTGGAGCGCCGCGAGTTATCCCTGTGCCCGCCTACCTACGGCTGTAAATCTCTTCCGGGCTGGAGGCGGGAGTATCGTGAAACAGCTGTATAATTAATATTTTTCTAATGTAGCTTTGCCATCACGTCATGGAGGGGAGCGGGAGCAAAGGTGACAGCCGGACGAAGGGGTTGTGCTCTGAAGGCAACTCACGTGATGGTACTCGGCATGAGAGACGACTTTCCTGGCCATGGCTCCGTCCTCCTTTCAGAGCCTCCAGGAAAGGGGCTATGATCCCCCCTGGGCAGCATAACCGGATCCTGAACCCCCTCCCCTAAGGGCTGCCCTTCATTGGGCCTTTTGGCCATTTTGCCTTCGCGGGGGCGGTCCTCATGGTGTCAACGGGTTTTGATTTGCAGAACCTACGCACCAACATAATTTAGCACGCTTTTTTGAGGGATGTGTATACGTGTGTGTGTGCTTTTTCTTTTTTCCTTCTTCTTTTTTCCTTCTTCTTTTTTCCTTTTTTCTTTTTCTTTCTTTTTCTTTCTGTGATAAAAAGCTATTATAGCATTGGCTTTCGCACGCAGTAAAATGTAAGAAATATTATGTATTAGAATATGTTAGGAAATATTATGTGCAAATATGTTAAAATAACTTTGCTATGCAGATATTAACTAGTTAACATTATAACTGGGGCCCAAGTTACAAGATGCTTATATAGCTTGAGTTTTAAGATACCAAGATAACCTGAATCATAACTTTCTACACAATATAATAGCTAGTATATGGTTAACTAATCGCTTAATGCTTAAATAAAGGGAAACTCGCCAGGTGAATAATCTCAATAGACAAATATAGGTAGATAGGGAAGCAGCAGGATGTACTAATGAGAAGTTGGCAACGATGAAGCCAATTAGCCACAAAGTAAAGAATTTAAACCGGTTGGATTCAGAAAGACCTAGGAACACCATAACTGCGCATGCTTTGAAGAAAACGTTTAAAAGTTCAAGATATGAGGGAGACCTGACCCTTCATCAGAGGACACCCCCGAAGACCCTCACGATCATAATGTGTGTGCTCTAAAAGGCAGACTGGGGGAGGAACTATGTTAATCCCTTCTAAGAGGAAATGTAAATTAGTTCTCAGAAGAACTATGCATATGCATTGTGGTTTATGATATGCATAATGTTAAAGCATATAAACGGGAAATTTGTGTGTCTGTGCCTCTGGCTATGAGCCATGCACCCAGTGCTGTGATTTTATTTTAAGTGATCTTTGTCTCCTATTGTCCCTTATTAAATTTGTAAAACTCCAAAAAGAAGGGTGGGCTTCGTTTCTTACACTTTTATTTTGAGTGCTGGTTCTCTAAATTAGATGGTTTATGATTATTGTGTGCAGGGGCTTTCCAAAGTATGGAAGTGTTGTTCTGAATGCTACCCATCGCACAGCACCAATTCACACACAGAGGCAAGGTATTTCTATTTTTTTTATTCTTGTTTGCACAAAGTAGGGAGCTAGGTAGTAACTCATAAAAGGCTAGCTCCCCATTCATGAAAGCTTTACACTATTTATAGACTTTAACAGATAAACATTTTATTACATAACCTCTTAATTAGTACTCAACCTCCTATTTGCTAGTTATACCTCTCACTTCTCATGTAAATTAGTCCTCATGTGCAGTTCTTCCCTCCGTTTGAGTCTGGAGTCTATTTTGAGTCGATGGTCAATGAGTCAGTGATCACAATTTCCCACTGCCAGAATTACCTTTCCCCCAGTCACTGCAATGCTCATAAACGGTACTGGTTAGCAACTGAAAAAACCTAACATTCAAAGTTTTACTCAAACAGTTATTCACATCTTGGGAGCTTGATACCAGAGCAGGCATTACTTTAAGGAAGAGCAAACCACTGGAGGTGGGGAGAAGGATAAAGATTTAATAGTCTGCTCACAGTTCTTCATCCCTTTGGCTCCTGAGGTCACACTGCTGCATGGGGCATAGTCCTGACAGGGGATACTCTCCCAAGTCAGCCCGTTTGGGAGATTTTTTAGCTGTAAATGGGCATCTTTCACCAAGAAAAGAGCTCCTATCAGCTTCTTTTACCAACAATACCCTGACCTACAAACTGGTAGATATAACTAGATATGCTAGAGAGATCTGATACCTAGATCTGATATCTAGAAAATACATGTTACCAATCATCATTAAGTATGGGGTTAAAAGGAGATACAGTACTCATAATTGGGATTTTACATACTTCCCTCTCTTCCTGTGTGGTGTTGTGGAACTCTCAGGAATTACCCTTTGGCGTCATAAGATGGCACAAAAAATTTAAGCGAAAAGGAAGTTTTGAACCTTGATGTTTGTTAAGAAATAAAACAAATGCTGAAAAGGCTCAAATTGCAAAGCAGATTGGACCAGAAGGTATTTTTCAAAACTTTATCATTTTAAACTAATACTTTATTGGGAGTGAATTGTACAAAACCCACTGGAAGAATGCCTGTGGTTTGGGTGGTTTTTTTTTATACTGATCCAGAGTCTAAACCTGTGTAAAGCTTTTTAACATATATAAAAAATATTTTCAGCTATTGTAGTTCTATACCCTAAGCCAGGAGATGGCACTATAGGAATAGCTATTACTATGGATGAGCCTGTCTGAAAGCAGCAATGCCTCTAGGCAAGGGATGGTGTTTTCATTGTGACACATTGGCAATACACGGAGCTCTGTACTTACAGAGAAAAGCATCTGCATTACAAATCCGGTTGCAGCCTGGAAACTTGTCCTGCTTTTTCATTTGGGCGTCTGATCTCGTACTATTATATCAGAGTAGGCAGGAGGGAACCATGCAGGAGCAGTTGACAGGGACGAAGTAAAAAGGAGATTGTTGGGAATTACTGAACTTGGATGTCCAGAGATAAAATTTGGCTATGCTTATGAGGTCTTGTCAGGTAAAGCCTCCTGGAAAGTGCCTTCCTTAAGCTGGTGTAGGCTCCTGGGTAAGCCCAGCATTTTGGTCACAGGTCTGTTAGCAAGCAGGAGGCTGACAGGGAGATTTGCATTCCCAGGGATGCCAGGTTGCCCAATTTACAGTCTTGGTAGCTTTGTAGTAGCAAGAAAATCCAGCAGGACACATCCCATCAATATGCACCTATGCACTATAACGGAGCTGAGAGACTATAGATCTTGTGCTAAGCCACAGAAAAGTAAGCTTCATCCAGGCTTCAAGGATCAATTTCTGGGATCAGGAAATTCCTTAAACAGAGAGTGGCAGATTGACATTTGGCATTCTTCGGGAAAGAAGGGTTGCTACAAAAAATAGGACATTAAGAACAATTTTTTTTCCTTTTTAATGTGCTTGCAGAAAACAGAGTAGAAGTAGATCCTGCAACAGGACAGAGAGTGCAAATGCATTGTTGCTCCTTAGAGATGCTATTTCCAATTCAGGATTGTGCTTTTCTTGCAACAGCCTAATGGGTCTTTTCAGAGACACAGCAGAGCCAGGAATAAGTGACAGTACTCTATTCCTTCCTAGCCCTGTCTGGTCCCTGCACCTCTGTTCCTCCTGGAGGCATAGGCACAGGCTGAATCTCTAATTCTTATTTTCTGCCCCTCATGGTGATGCTTTCTCTTTGTTATGGTCATCTTCCATACCAGTACATGGCCTGTCCCTCCTTCCTGATCTCTGGTAGAAGTGGCCCAGGAGAGGATACGGTTTGCCCTAGCTTATTGGGTGTAAATTTTCCCAAATTAGTAGTTCTCTGTTGCTGGGTTAGTGGCAGACTTTTTCCTTTGACACTCTGCAAACTGCAAAGATCTCTGTTGCTCTGTGATAAACCCTGTGACCCCTGTCATACCCAGAAGTAGCAATAGCCACTCCTCTGGTATTAGAACTGTTGCCAGTGTAATGTAAAGACACCAAATCAGAGGGCTCCCCTACAGTGGGTTCAGCCCTGACCTGAGGGCTTTGTGACATTTGGGCTTTGCTACGAATTGGTTTGGTTGAGCAGTCTCTTCTCAGTCATGGATTTATGGTTGTTTTTTTCATTATTTCCAGTGTTACTAAGTCATTGCTACAGCTGGAAAGGATCTGCATTCTCTTCAGTGTCTGCTTTGCCATGAACAATGTCTAACATGTTATTACGACTAGACCTCGTTAATTTAGCCGTAATATATGAATTAATCACGCGTGTGCCAAAAAAGACAGAACAGTATTGCTGGTTCTTGCAGTTTATTACATCTTATCAGCAATACTAATATAAACATAAGTAAGATACAGGACAACACCTACTCTATTGCAAGAAAGCAGAAGCAAGAAGAATGATGAGAATGATGGCACCTTCTTCTCCCCAGGCATTTTATACCATCTTTCACATGACTTATTGTTTATACTTTTAAACCAATATCCAGGTATGTCCGTGCCAATGGAACTGCAGTGGAACATGGATCATGGGAAGAAGAAAGGAAAAAAGAATTTCTAACTGCATCACACCTCCACTTTGGCTCTTATCTCTTATAAACTCACTACAATAACAATTTTTAAAACCCTTTACCTTTTCACCCTGTGACATTTTGAATACCATTTTTATCATCTAATTTAAACTGCAGTAGATCCTAAAGTCTCCTTGAGAGTTGGTAGCCTCCTCCATGGATGCAAATAAGGATTTTCCAGGGGGGGCCACCTTTGTTCTTCAGGTTTGATATCAGGTCTTATAACAGGTGTCCCAATAGGCTTCATAACATACTCCACAATAGGTTTTATAACAGGTTCAACAGTAGGTTTTGCAGCAGGTTCCACAATAGGTTTTACCTCAGGGAGAGGAAAATTCTCTGCATTCTGGTCTGTAACAGGTTCCACCTGTGGGGGAGGAGTATTCTCCACATCCTTGTCTCCAACACATTTACTGCAGTGAATGTAATTTAAAGCATTATCTTGCTGGAAAAAAAAAATGCATGTGGCCTTGCTAGATACCAAGTTAGCAAATAAAGGAATTGTACAGTACCTGGAGAAAAAGTGTTAAGAGCTGTGTTGGTAAGACAGGATGAAATGGAAATCGTGTTGGTTTTTGTCAAACTTAAATTTCATCTGAGAAGTATGTATTCTCCAGACATGAAGACTGTAAAAGTATATTCAGGTAAGAACAGCCATATAAAAGGAATTATCTGTTTTTAAGAAGAGACAATTATTGAAGTCTTTCATTCCCACTGCAGAGTAAAAGAACTTTTAAAAGAATTGAGCAAACAGGTCTCATTGTATGCATTTTTTTTCTGTCAAATAATTCACCTGAGACTTTCCATGCGTAT
The DNA here is from genome assembly GCA_013399225.1 of Rhipidura dahli. NCBI lineage: Eukaryota > Metazoa > Chordata > Aves > Passeriformes > Rhipiduridae > Rhipidura > Rhipidura dahli. The sequence continues at coordinate 88,323 of VXAC01002379.1, forward strand.
TTCTCAGCTGGAATATCATTAGTACTATTACGTCTGCACTAGCACCTGTTGCTGTGGAAGAGTATTCTCCTCCAGGGATAGGCATGTTGGATTTTATTTTGATAATAGACAACTTAATGTGAAAAACTACCAGTTAATGTATACCTTGGATGCAACTGTTCTAACTTTTCTCAGAGCTTTATTGTCACATGCTTGCCTTTGAATAATGTTCGCTATCCAAATTACAAATCGGAAGTGGAAGATATGCTTATAGATATGTTCTTCTTGAGTGATCAGTCATTCTGAACAGCTCCCCTCACAGCTGTTGCCATCATGTCCCAGCCCTGAGGGTGAATTCTGACAGACTGCTGTCTCTGTATCTGGGTAATAGAAGCTCCTGCTCAAACAGCCTGGTTACCTGTGTTTCTCTGTTTTGCTGCATCTGGTAATGATACTGTCTGTAAAGCCAAGCTGCAGGATATGACCAGAGGTTTTGAAAACACAACAAGGGAGCACTGGCCCCTCTCACAAAGCCCTTTATTTCCTTTTTAGACTTTCAGTCTGTGTTGCAAAGAATGAGTCCGAGTGTTCATGTCTGACATGCATGATATGAATAGCTTAGGGGTTTCGTTTCTGAGCAGGTTATTTAAAGCTGATGTGCTGTCTTTTTTCAAGAAGAGTACAGTGCCAATTTAGCATGTGTGCCCATCAGGGGACCTCCATGTTCTTCATCCAACTTTTTTGTGTTGGCATTATAGTGTGGGGAGAGCTAGAATAAGATACAGAGCTCTCAGCTTACTTCCCCCTTGATACGTGAGTCTCCTTAGTGTGCCTTTGCTCGGGGTCACACAGTGTCAGTCATGTGGGTGTGAGATGATGTGACAGACAGAGACAAGTAGCAGCTAATGGTCATGTCTTCAAGTGAACATGGGCCCCTGATAACCAGCTTTTGTTCCTCCATCCTGGCAGAGCACCCCAACTGTGCTCTCACTCTCTGACCACATGTAGTATTTAGACATACAGCTGGCAGGAGAGCCATCTCCTTCAGCATGCACCTAGGAGCATCAGAGAGATCCCACAGACCCTCCAAGGCCTGTGTGTGAGGTCCAGCATTAGCTGGGGATCAGCAGAAAGAGGCACATGGGAGTCAAGTGTGGAAGTCTCATGATCTGAGAATGAGACTTGACAGGTCTGAAGGTGATGGTGGCAGGTGGTATCTCACCATGGGTTGGATTTTGTTTTCCCTGGGTCTTCTAACATGAAACCTCAAACTAACATGTCTTGAAAGGGTTGCCAGTCTAGGATGCTGGCCCATGCAGGCATATCTTTGTTAGTTAGATAGCTGTCAGCAGTTTTCAGCATGCAGCAGTGCTGATTTGGAGCTTGACCATATTATTTACTCAGTAAATTATTTTAAAATCACTCCTACCAAAGCTCAAGAAGAGCAGTAGTTTCAGGGAGCACTCCCAGTGAAGACAGAGGTTACAGACTGAAGTCCTGGTTTCCTCTGTGGGGAGAATTTATTAAGTCTGATACCAAAGAAAGAAGCTTCAGCTACTCAGGTATTAATCAGTTTGTGTTTACTTTTAGCATGTGGCACAGGGTAAAAGCTCTCAAGGAGGGCTATGAAGAATTCAAATTATCAGTAAAATTTTTCTGTTGATCGGTTTTGTCCTATGTAAATCAGCTGCAGACCATTAAAAATGCACTTGATTTTTGAGCAACATTGATCAGAGCAGCAGTCTGTGAACATAAAAGGCACATAAAGGCACTTGCTGAACACAGCAGACATGAATATACTTCAGGTGTTGTTGAAGGTTGAAAGCATTGCATGAAACAGGGCTGCACAAGTAAGGCATTATCTTCCAGAAGACGACTACTCCCTTCATGGGTAATAGGTGCTATAGTTGTGTTTGGATGAAACTATACTTTGGTACTTTTTATTGTATCAGAATCAAAATGAGTGACATCCTCTGTTGTGGTATTGAATACTTCTAATAGTGTTTTACAGCATCTCTGTTCAAGCAGTATTGATGCCTACAGTTTCAAAGTTCGTGTTTGTTATTGGTTTGGTGTTTAGGGGAAAGCTGCTCCTTTTAGCTGATTTAACAGAGCTCAAATGATAAAGACAACATTGAGATCAGCCCTCATTAACTACTTTTACTTCAAAAGTGCCAAGTAACTTTGAAACTAGGGTTTCCTAATCCTAAATTCTGTAGTTTTACTCCTCTTTTAACATTTTTTTTTTAATGTGCAGAATACATATGTATCATATCATGTACCAACCACTGGAGGTTTGGATATAGTATCTCTAATGAGCTACTCAGTATTTCCTTCACAGATCTTTCGCTGAAAGCCAGATTACGTCAGCCCTTACCTAAAAACATTCTCACCAGTTCTGAGTTGGTGGTGTGAAAGGAGACTGAGAGATGTGTGTTTAAGGTGTCCTTCATGGTAATGAACTCATTCCCATTATTTTGCCATAATTGTGTTAGATACTGAGACCAATAGAAGTTTATCAGCTGTGGCTGGACCTATTATTCTGGGCAAATAGAAAAGTATGTTTTCTTATCCCCCGTTTAGCAAGGGGTTGAGAGAGAACTTGTCTGTGTCTAAGAAAGTAGCACCAAATTTGGCAGGCATAACATAATGGAAGCTACCACCAAACTGTGTAAATTAATGTAATGGGTTAGATCTACACTGAGGAAAGAAGAATTTCTTTGCTTTCCTGCTTTCAAGAACACAAATTAGGCAAGCACCACCCTTGCCCAGGGGTAGCTGTTGAGCACAGAAAATGTAGGAAGGCATGCTGGGATGGCTGTATTCCTACTGTGGTGATTAGTAAGGCTCCTTTGTGATTGTGGGGTTGTACTCAGCTTGCATAGATATTGGCCTGCCTTCCTTGCATGCCTGGTTTCACAGTCTTAGCAGACTTGCTAAGAAGGTAAACAAGTCCTGCTCCTATGAAAATGTGTTCTTGCTGTGTGGCCTTCATACCATACACATGTTCAACTAACTGCTGGTTTTTATTCCATCAGAGGTGAGCAAGAGGTACAGTAAGAGCATCAACCTTTGCTCTGAAGATCAAATACACTCCTGAATGACTAAGGAACAGAAAAGAAGAAACCTTGTAAGTTAAGCAAAGGCAGAAGTGTTTTATTTGTTGTCTTCTAGAAACTGACTTAGCTTTTGAAATAGACAGGATGGTTACAGATGAGAAACTCTGAACTGAAACCAGTTTTTAAACTAATGAGGCAGCTAATAAGCACCATCATTTGCATGAAGTGGAACAACTTGAAAAATGGTATTACTCACTATAGCATCGAGTAAAAAATATGTCTGTTTTTGTGTCACAAGGAGTCAAAGAAAATGCCTTCCTGAGCAAATAGTCTGGAGAGCTGATACTTAGAAATATAAAAGAGAAAACTTATCTTGGTTTTGTGTCATTGAGTTGGTAAAGCTGAGGAATGTAATAGCCTAAGAGGAAGCCCAGCCTATGGTTTCAGGTATATATGGAATGATAACATACAGAATGTTCTTGTCGTTCCTTGAATGATACAGAATTCTAAACTGGGTAACAAAAGCATGGGAAGCAATTAATCCCTTTACCTGGAAGGAGGTGTGTCTTTCTCTATTTTTTGCTGGTTTTGGAATTTAAAAAATCCAAAAACAAGGGTTTTCTTGAACCCTAGAAAAGAATTCAGGTAATGGAATTGGAAAGAGCTGCTTCTCTTCAGGGAAGAGAGACTTTTTAATGAGTCCTAAGTACCAAGACCTCTGGAAAACAATCTAGAAACCTTGTTTGCTTACTGGATCTCAACAGTATTTTGCACGTTAGTGACAGGGTGGATAGCAATTCCTTTTTAGCAGCTATTTTAAGGCTTTCTTCAGTCATAATGTCTTAGTTTCAAAATTGTCTCACAGGCTCTCTGTAGCCTCTGCTCCAAGCATTTAATAATAAGTGGTGGCCCCAGACACACCTAATATTCTGCAGGGTGAATGTGGGTTATGTTCTTAGGACTGGCTAATTAGCTAGGCTCTAGGAAATTAAATACCACCATCCTCACTGTAGTTGTGGGCAGAGACAATCACTGTCATGCACTGTATGCAGAGGATGTGACTGAAGGAGACATCCAATGGAGTTTTCTATGACAATAGTTAAGCTTTTTGAGGTTGTGAACTCTAAGCTGTACTGACCTTCCTATGAGGTATAACTGACTACAAGGGTTTCTTCATTATTTTCTCTTCCTTTATATCCAGCCATGAAAAGTTAAGCATGACCATGCTGTTGAGATTTTTTAAAAGGCATTTTTGCAGCTCTGCTAGTTCAGAAGAGCTTTGAAATCAGTAACACTTTTATCATGAAAAGGAACTCTTTTTAAAATGGATTGTATCGCAAGTCCTTCCCTTCAGTGAAAGCATTCTGTGGCTGCCAACTGCAAATCTGCATGAAGTCTGAATCAAGTTTCCAGACCAAAACCCTCAAAATTTGTTTGGCTTAAGTGCATGAGATTTTTTCCCCCCAAATGTAACAACACTTATTTTTCCCCCAAATGAAATGCTTTGTTTCTTCACATTTTCACATCCAAGCCTGCTTCACAAATTGCTTCACAAGTCTCATGGCAACCACGAGAGAGACATTTACTCTTCTTATTCCATGTGGTACATGGGATTTACTTGTGATTTCTTGGTTTTTGTAGCAGAGCCATGGAAAAACAACTTCCAGAGTGGCCAGACTGGGTGATGTAGAAGCATCTTAGACACTCATCCTCACTTTCGGTTTTGTTAAGGATCTGCCTTCGTGGAAAAGAGATGTGACCTGTGCTACATAGCCCTGTCCTGCTATGTAGCACGTTAGATCAAAAGAGGTTGGAAATTGTTCCAATCTACATGCTCTGATGTAGACCAAAGGCACAATAGTCAGTTCCGTTTGCTGCCTGGCAGACAACAGGGAGGTGAGAAGGAAAATGGTCAGCACATAGAAAAGCACACCAAGGAGAAGTGTTCCAGGTGGCTATGGAGAACATAACTGCAGAGCCACTGTGAGGTGCTGCTTTTAGCATTGGCTTTCTCAAGACTTTGTGCTGTCTCTCTGTCTTGGTCTCTCTCCTAATGTGCTCCTCATCGACCAGTTTTACTCACAAGATCATGAAGATGCCATGTGAGCTTCAAAGGATGTTTGTGAGGTTGAACAGGAGCTGAATTCCTTGCAGCTACTGGCTGCAATTCACCCTGTGACATTTCTCTGTGCCTAAATGCCTTTTATTCAGCATAAGACTGTACTCTCCAACAAAATAAATGATGCATATAAGCTATGGAGACATGGTGAAAGTGAATTTTTCTGTTTAGAAGTATAATCACAAATAAATATTATCATTGCTATTTTTTTTGGTCAGTGTGAATAATCCCTCTTGAAATAGTTTTCATGCTGTTGAGGAAATATACAGATGTTTTTTATTGCTTTTATCAATCTACCTCATTCATTTCTCAGTGCAAGGCCCTTCCACAGGGTTTGCAATAGCATTTATTTTACAACAAACTGTTGTAAAAGCTGCTACCCATTATTGCTACATTGGTGGAGAAATGATAGTTTATGAACGAATCTATACCATCCTCCCATTTTCTAGATTTTGAAAATGGAAAATTCAGTTTAATGCTCTAATAAACCATGGTCTGATATGTACTGTGCCAATTAGTCTAGAAGGTAGATGTGTGTGAAATTTGATATTTTCAGCAAGATTTGATTTTGAAGTAAATGTAAGTGCCTGGGTAAATGAAAGTATTGCATTTTTTTTGTTATAAACGAAATGAGAAATAACAGGTTAGTAAAGAAGTATCTTTTCTCTGTTAAATGTTTGAGCACTTCCTTGTATCCCTGTAAAAGTCATCCTCCCTGGCATAAGAAGGGAGTAGATTTAAATCTACGGGAGGATTGCATTGACAATAAGATAGTACTTATGCGGTGGTTTAAAACCAGCTGGAAATTACATTCCAAATAAGCTGCTCCCCTCCCTCTGCCCCCTGTGGTGAGAGAGGGACAAAGGCAGGCACTATGGGTTGAGATAAAAACACTAGGATGAAAAATTAGGAGTAACAGCAACAGTATTAACAAAAGTATACAAAAGAGAGGGTGATTTAAACAGAGGCAGAGTCCAGAGTGCTGATCATTGGCAGTTTCTCTGAGGATGAAACAGAACAAAATGGCACATATTCACCTTTTTTTTCCCCCCAGAATTATGAGTGGTATAGAATAGCAACCTGGTCACAACCTCTTGGCTCCAAGCTCCACCCACTTCTAGATACCTGCAAGCAAAACTGGGATAACTTGGAAGGATGCTTTAATGTGTTATGTTTAAAGTCTGATATTTGGTTGAAAAAATGCTGAAGTGAAACAATTGTTCTTGTAAGAATGGTATGCAGTGCCATAAGAGGGGAGCTATGTGAAAAAGGAAAATACTTTGCTGTTGAAGCAAGTTTACTTCAGTTGGAAGTTTACATTTGTGGAGTTTGTTCAGACAGTAGTTTTGTGTGTACTGTGGCTTTTAAAAAATACCTCCATTCTAAAGTAAAGAAGACAGATATGAAGGCTGAGAGGTCTTAGTGATGTGAACAGTCAAGTCTGCCTGCCAGCAAGAGGATGTCTTTGCTAAACTTTCTTCTCTTGGGTTTGCCCTTGTATCATGAGGGTCAGGTCTAGAAAATCTGTGTGAAGGACCCAGGTCATGTTATAGACTGTTGTGCTTCCTCAGTTTCTTGGTCTGTAGGTGTGAGGGAGAAATGACCAGGGTTTAGCAGCTCCTAGAAGTGAGAAAAGAGAGCCATGTAGAGAGGGTTTTGAGGAGACATGTCTGAACAAACTTTGCCCAAATGAGTTTGGTGCAGTGGGTGGAGTTCACTGTGTTCAACACCCTGGTGCTGTAAGACCATTAAACAACTCTTGACACATCAGGCACACCTGACCTTCTGTGTTTTGTTCTCCTGGATAAATGCCCCTTTCTGTTCATATGGTGTCTGTTTCTTCACAGAGCTGCACCACCCACTGTCTGGAAATCATTCTTCTAAAATATATTAAAATACAGCTCAAGACTAGGGAGAATGTTGATAGAGTGCAGAAACAGTTGTTCCTATTAAGAATAGCACCTGTGTTTCTGATACTCAGCGACTGCATGTAAAAGATCTTTCTGTTGGTAACATGGTTGACACTTTTGGGTCTAGGATACCTTCAGAGAAAAGCATTGTGAGTAGTAGAAAACAGCCTCTGCCTTTTCCTAGACAGGGATCTGGACCCTTGAGCAGTGCTAGATTGAGAGACATTGCTCCTCTTGCTGTCCGAAATCCATTCTGCTCTGTGCACATGAACCCATTCTTCGAGAGGTTTCTTGGTTATCCCTAGCCTGGCCAGAAGCAGCTGTGGAGATGTGTGATAGTGGCTAACTCAATGAATACAGGCTCTGCCAAGAGCAGAATTACATCCTTGGAGCCAATGACCATCTCTCCTCAATCCTTCTGACACTTCCACCTCAGTTTTGTAGGCTGCCTGCTCCCCATGTCAGTTGCTGGATCTTGTGCTGCATACCAAGGACTGGTGATTCACATCTTGACCTCTTTCTGGGAATTTAGCCTTAGTCCCAAGGAGTTAAACTGTCATTTGCGTGGAGTAGTGGAAAGTATGTTCATTAACCATGTTCTATTTAAAATACAGAGCAAATGTAGTGATGGCAAGAGGTGTCAGATGACAGGGAACTGAGAATTGCTTTTTCTATTCAGAGCCTGAACAGATGCTGGCTGGCTTTACTCCCCCAGCTGCTGGGGTCTTCTGTTACTGTTGGAGGAGTTGGTTGTGCAGAGTATTTCTTTCCTTAGGTGAGCACAAAATATAAGAGAATGCAGCCTTTAGTGAGGAGCATTTCCCAAAATCAGAGCTCTGAGTGATGCTTGTTTTACTAGTATGGAGGCAGTAGGTTGTAAAAAGTTCAATCTTTAAATGGTTTTGAGACAAAGTAAGAGGTTTCTCTGCTCTCCTGCAGATGAGGCACCAAAGCTGTTTACGTATTTCCAAACTGTGCTTTCAGATTGGTTATAATTTCACTGGGATTTATTGATTAAATTAAAGCTGATTTTAAGACAGTTTTGTGTGTTTCTAAAAAAAGCCTCAAAACCCCCTTATCATTAGGTTTCCAAATCATCTTGTTTCTTCATTTTCAAAATGGATAAATAAAAAGGTTTATGTTGAAAGGTTTATGTGAAAGAGGCTAGTAGCATACAAAGTATTTGCTGTTCTTTATAAATGACTGAGTTATTTAAGATCTTATGAGAATGTGAACATATTTTTCAGATATTTGTCTCAATTTAGGGTGGAAATTTAAAAAAATTACTGAAACCCTTGGATAGCATAAAAATCCATTCCCTGCAGACCTCTATGAATTACTCTGAGGCTTGACTTCAGTTTAATAGGAAAGGAGTATTCTCTTTGTTTTCATCTGTTTTGTCTGCAACAATTATTTGTACTTTAATTTTTGAGGCGAGTAGTGTAATTAGTATTACCTTGATTCTTTGAAATTACAATCCAGAGAAATACTGCCAGTCTAGTTATGTCTCATAATCTGGCATTTTAACAAAAATATGAATGTGAGTTTTTAAAAACCAGCCAGCTTAAAAATCTGTCTGCTTCTACAGTGCAGAGAAGTCATCTCACTTTGTTTAGTTGTCCAGGCTCAAGTCCCAAATATTTTAGAAATTAATAATACTTCCAATTTCAACAACAACAACAAGGAAAACAACAACAAAATAGTAATGGAAAATTGAGCCTTTCCTTTAGGACTGTGTCCAGCCTTGGACTAGGCAGGTTCTACCACATATCAGTGCAGCATTGACAAGGCAGTGTGAAAAAGGGGCTGACAGCATATACATATACATATACATATACATATACATATACATATACATATACATATACATATACATATACATATACATATACATATACATATACATATACATATACGTATATGTATACATATGGGCATGCTGTCAGCCTCTTTTTCAGTATATCTATATATCTATATATGTAATGTAATGTTGGTTTGATTTTCAATTTTTTGCTTTCCCAACAACTACAATCCACAGTTTCTTGGAAAGAGAAACTGCCTAGAGCATGGGTGTGTAGGCAGGATGTTGAGGAACAGTAGGGTGCGTAGCAGTGCTTTGAATCTGCTTATGTAGCCTGCACTTTTTCAAATTGCCCTTTTAGGATGAAATATAATAACTCCTTTTTTCTTCTTTCTTCTATCCAGGGTTTTTTGCATTTTTGAGTGTAGCAACTGCAACCCTTTGTAAACTATCTGCTGGCATAAGTCTCTGGGCAGGGTATAATTCACAGGTTCACTTGGCCCTGTGTACCAGCATGGTGAGGGTTTAAATGGGAGATTTTTTGGGAAGCCTCAGAAGAGGCAGCTGTTGTATGAATGGCTGTGGTTTATTCTGGTGCCAGCCACCTTTTTGCACCTGTTGGCACTTGAATTATGGTCACTTTGTGCATAGCAACTCAATAAGGCAAGGTAGGATTTTAATAGAACAGGCTGATACCCAGATAGAGATTAAGGCAGTTTCATGAACTCTTAAGGAAGAGATAGGAGCTACATTTAAGGGCAGGAATGTAACAGTACTTCCCTGAGCAATGGCTATTCCCACTGTTGCTGCAGAAGGGGTAGTTGGCCTCTTCTTGCCTGGTGCTGGGTCTATTCCCAGTTACAGAGCATTTCAGGGTGGCTGTAACTTCTGACTGCTCTTTCTAGTTGTCCATAAAACTGAAAATAAAGACAGCAGGTAGGATTCTTTCCTAACCGTGCTGTTCACCTGCTGCTGTAGCAGTACAGAGGAGATTTTGCTGGGAAAAATGGCTCTGCAAGGTCCCCTGCAGCAGGGTCACCCTGCCTGGTTTTGGGTCTTGCCACCTTTGGAGCTGTTCTGACAACAGATACCAGGTCTTCTTCTCCCAGAAATGTTGTAAATGCTGATGTTGGTGGTAGTCCCCTAATGAATTACTCCTCCTCCCAGACCCCAAATAAAGATTTTTCATTCCGATGAAGTAGAGTGGCCTACTGGAAATGTCTATATTTATATATATATTTTTTAATAAAACTTTATTTTGTGGTATGCAATATACCACAAAATGGAAAATTATTTAACTGCTGAATGCTGCTTTGAGTGGGTTTGAACAGATGGGGGGATAAAGACTTTATAGCCACAAAGTGACCACAAGGATTTATGGATGCTTTATTTTTCCAAGAAATTACATTTTTTCAATGCAAGTAACATGGAAAGAGATGGTTGGGATGGATGGACCTTGGATTGTAAGAGTTTATTCCATGAGGTTTACTTTGGTAAAAGCTCAGGTTTTTCAAATGGAAGTGTAGTGACACAAAGGTGATACCCATGGATGTGCTGGTAAAAAGTGGTGGGGTTGGAGTCATACCATCCAGTTCTATGCAGTTTCCATGTTGATGGTGACAGACTGAGGAAGAATTTCAGGCAAATCTTGAGTGCCATCTGGTCTTTCTGAATTTGGCTTGTTCTGGGGAAGAATGGGATAATTGTATTTGAAGATGATGTTGGCTGAAGAAACACTTGCAAAATGACAAACTGAGCCCTTGATTTCTGTTTTGAGGTGTATGTTTCCTACAGTTGGGAATTTGTATTTCCTTGGATAGGATAACTGACAATTCACATAAGCCCACAATAGTTTGTTTGCATTTTAGAAACAGCTGCTGTTTTGGGGTTTGTTTTTTGTGGGGTTTTTTTTTCTTTCTCTGGACAAAATAGCAGCATATAAAGGTTGGGGGTGGGGGATGAGGGGTTGTTGTTTTTATTTTCCCCTACTTGTAGGAGAAGTGCTAAATAATTGGGTATTTTTGAAGCCCTCTTTTGGCTATTGATCATGACTGTGACAATATACTTCTTCAGATGATTATTTTGTTTGAAAACCTGTTCTCAGTAGCTCACATGAGTATTCAGGCCACTCTGTCTTAATGGAACTCTACAAATTATTAGAAGGTGTTGCTTTGATTTAAAAAAAAAAAACCTCAATTGTGCTTGTAGGATAAATGTCTCCAGCTGTCAATTTGCATTGTGTTTGAAAAACCTGCTAAACAACGGTGAGTTATAGGGCTGTGAACAAGAGCCAGGAACCTGCACTCCTGCTATCTTTGCTTTTGGACAAAAGTCTCATTTTATTATTTTCATATTGTTGGGGAAATGGTGACACGGTTTTGTAGCCTCTGTTGGCCATGGGTATATAGAAGCCTTTAACCATAGCAAGCGGATGAAGTTAAATGTGCAAATGAGAACAACATACCATTTGGTACCTGGAGAATTCCTCTTAGACAGACAGGATGTGCTTTACAAATGCTGTGGAAAAATACAGGTATGCTAGTTAGAAGGAGCAGCAAATGTTGCCTTGAGAAATAACTCTAAAAATAACAGCTGTTCATGAGCTGATGGCATTAAAAATGTGTACCTAGTCAGATTTGATCTGATAGGGTGATAGGAAGTTTTAAGTGTTTAATGTACAAATCAAGCTCTCTTCTTGCTTAAGTGTGATAAGACAGTAACTATTGGATACAGTCATTGCAACTGCTCTACAGAAAGTCAGAGTCTATAAAGATTTGGTGTTGACCAAAACAGCCTCCTCTGCTGTGGCTGAATCAAGTCTTTTGCATGGTGTGACTGCAGGATAAGCATATTTCACACATGTCTTTTGACCTAACGCAGCTGGAGCTTTGCCTGATTTGCCTGAGAAGCTAAAAGCCCACTGTAATGAAACTGTAAGAGAGAGGAGAAATGGAGGATGGAACTCTTGCACCTACCCTCATAGTTGATGCAGCCATTTGAGTCTTCCTGACCTTTCATGAGTTCATCTACTTCTTCTTCTGTCATCTTCTCACCTGAGAGTGGAGAGAACCTGTTTCATTCTTCTGCACCGAACTGAGGCCAAAACCTACAGCTTTTCCAAAGGCTTTCCTTATATTCTGAGTTAGTGAAAAAACACCTATATATGACATGAGCTTAATTAATTTCAACTTTCTTTAGAAGATGGAGATGCATATGCACAGGGATTCTAGTTATTCCTACAGAGTACAGAAACTATGCAGCAAATCCTCTACTTTTGTCAATTTGTGTTATGTCACTGAGGTGTTCCCCCTTTTCTCTCTATTAATCAAATAACATCTTAGTATCTTACCTGAATTTAGATGTCATAAACCTATCCTTTTCCTCTGGTCTTTATTAGGAGCCCCAAAGCTCTGTTTGCTTTCTTTGTGGATTCACAGTTAGGAAACCCTGAGTCTTGTCTGACTTGGTAGCCTCCTGCCTCTTCAAACTGTTTGGACTACCTTTCCACCCTCTCTCATGCCTACAAACAGCAGGAGTTTTCGAGGTGCTTGCAGAGAGGGTGAACCCTTACCCAGAGTAGCCAGCACATGACGGAGCTCAGCACCCATGACTGTGCCGTTGCCTTCCTTGTCAAAGACACGCAGACCTTCAACAAAGTCTTCAAAGGTGCCCTGTTCCTTGTTGTTGGCAGCTGCTTGCAGCATGGGCAGGAACTCTTCAAAAGTAATCTTCTTGGCATTCATCTCTGGGAAAAAAAATAAAAAACAGTTGCTTCATGCTACACATTGGTATGTGTATTCCTTAGGCATATTTACCCTCAAATGTGGGAAAGCCTCCCCTACCTCATTTTCACAGCTTTTTCTAGCCTTTACTCTAGTCTTTGCCTCAAAAGCTCCTTTGCAGAATCTGGATTCTCTTATCCTGTGAATTAGTTTTCCCATACATCTGATTTTTCACATCCTTGCTCCAGGATCCTTCTCACATAGCTTTGTATGCTTGTGTGCATGCTATATTTTTCTTTCAGAAATGTAATTTGCTGTATGAGTTAATATTTGAATGGATTTGGAGAGTGAGTGAACCGCAGAATACAGTCAAACAAAAATCTTCAGCCCCAGCAATGGGGAAAAGATAACCTGAGTGGGACATGGTGACTTAGACAAGCCCCTGAGCTTGCTCACATGTTACTGTGACCTCTTCAGGGTCTCTTTGATGTGGTCGCAGAGCCTATTAGCAAAAGAATAAACAAATTAAAACTAGGGAAGTATGGTGTGGTGAGTTGCCAATACTAAATTTGGGCATGTTCACAATGGTGGTTTAAGACCTCCGGAGGTTCGTACATCTTTAGTCCATTAGCCCTTTCCTCTCCTGAGTCAAAAGTTTTAGTCCTCAGTGAGAACTTCCCCAGGTGTTGCTCATTTTGGTTTGTTTTGGGTTTGTTTCTGTTTTTGGGTTTTTTTTGAGCAAGGCTGCCAAATAAAAGAATCTTTCTATTCTTTCTTCCTTCCTCCTGGATCTTTTCATTGCCAGCTTTCATCTGGGCAGCAACAAAATATAATAGATGGAAAATTGACAGATATTTTTCATTATACAGTTGTTACAAAACCTATTTTACTATGTAGCTTGCATCAAATTCACTGCCAGTTATTGCTGGAATCACTTCAAGTCCTGGTATGATCTCACGTCTGTGTTTGTCCTCAATGCTTCCTGCTGATGCCAAAGCTTTCTAAACTGTTTCTCAGAGCTGTCTTTACCAGGCCAGAAGAGGTGAATGTAATTTAGCTCATCTTAATATGGTTCTGCATGACTGAAATCAGGGATCACATGCTTCTAGATCCTTGTTAAAAGGAGGACATTACAGTATTGATCCTTTCTTTTTATCTCTAAAAGGGAAGAAGAGGAAATAAAAAATGGCTGCAATAATAAATGGCCAATATATGCCTCAGTGTTCCCAGGTTTGTAGGAGCTTTGGGAAGACATTACAGTCAGCTGAAATATACAGATAGGTTTCCACTCCTGGGGCATGTCTTGGCTTATGCAGAAGTTCTTGTACTGGAAGGACCTGAAGAGCTGAGTATCAGTTGTTAGAAATGGACTCACAGCTCCCTGAGAAAAAGCTGGGGCACTAATGGACTGTGAGCAACAATGAGTGTGTGTTATACCTACACTGAGTTGACACCAAAATGGCCCTACAGAGAACTCGCTGTGTCCTAAGGAGAAGGTTTTCCTCTATTCCCCATCAGCATAATTCTCTTCCAAAGAAATTAGTGAAATACCATGTATTGTTGCATTGCCCCCCTCATTCCCCATCAGAGTAAGAGCTCACCTCTCTCCTGCTGTGACTATTGGTGTGGCCTCATTTCTGTTCCCCAATCTCAAAAAGGGGCCAAAAGACTGTAGGGCACTTACCCTCTTTGCTTGGGTTTCCCAGGATTTTGTTGACTTCTGCATTTGTAGGGTTCTGTCCCAGTGCCCGGATGATATCGCCAACCTGGCTGAGGGTGATCTTGGCATCACCAGTCCTGTCAAAGAGGAGGAAGGCCTCCTTGAAGTCTGCAAGAGAAGAGCAACATTGAGCCAGGCAGCTCCCTATTGACAAAGATGTGAGCCTGTTGTCTCCTGGCACTATTCCACTGACTCCAGGGGTGTCAGCCAGGGGAATATTTTGGCCCACAGTCCCCAAAAAAACTCCTCCCCTCTGACATTTTGGTTTCACTATTTTTAAACTTTTATATCTATCTTTCATATATTTCCTGGCTCTAATAGCCATCAATAGCTTTATGATTGACCCTGTAGTTATTTCAAGGACAGGGGGAAGATAAGTTCCCTACCAACATTGTCATTCAAGAACAGGTTTCTTCACATGATGTAGCAGCAGATGGTAAAAGTGTTGTTATCCACTTCACCGTATCTCTCCAGAGAACTGGGACTGTCAAGTGCCTAGCAGTGCAAACCCTCTGCCTGCTTCAGTGGGTTCTGCCTGCAATCCCAGCATCCCAACTACACAGTGCTAAAAGGAAACTGGAAGGTGGATTTCAAATGCATTTACTGTTGTTTTCCCTTAAAATTGCCTCATAATGGTATTTCTAAACATGTTTGCTCCCTCTTTTTTTTCTGTGTTTTGTAGTCTGTTCTTGCTTCTTACAGATGAATGCATATTCTGCTTTTCTGGTGGAAGTACTCATGTGGTGCTTTTCCCTGTGCATTTACAGTGTGTTCACTTTGAGACTTCACTTCTTTCAGTGCTGCCAAGTAATCAGTGTTCTCTTATTTCACCTTGTTGGACAAGGCCTCCGGGTATAGGCATTTCTCCCACAAAAATCAGCACAGATAGTTGCCTTCATTGCATTGCCAGCCTTCATCTTCTGTTGTGAAGTTCCATGTCAATCACATTACTATTTTTTTTTTTTTTGGCTTTTTTAGAGTATTTGAATAAAGAACTGTGGCTTTAAAAAAAGAGGACAGGACAAAGGTCATGTGGCTAAAAAGCTATCTTTGAACTTCATATGCTACAAACATCTTGGACTATGCTGTTGATCTCTTCTGCACTGCAGTGTCTGATGATGCTGTGGCTTAGCTCCAAGTAAACCATGTAAAAGATCTTTTCCTTGGCCATGATGCACATCCAGCAGTCAGATAGGCTTTGTGTTTCGTAGCCAGCCAGGCCTTCTGTATCACAGCCTGTGGAACGTTCATTCTGCTTTGGGGAAGGTTTAGGAGTAAGAAACCACATTTTGAATCATATTCATCTTGTGGTGGGAACATGGGATGCAGAGGTATTTATGTTTTTGTTTTAGTCTTCCTTGTACCGTCTTGGTGGAGTTGTTGCTGGCTCCTAGTAAAAGTGCTGATACAGAGTGTCAGCCTGCTTAGCTGTAATCTAATATATCTGAAACTAATCCTCTTACTGTCTGATGTGAGACACCTATAACCCTTTGCTGCTAAGTCTCTTTCCTTACTGCTTTTAGTGCAGGGTGTGAAATTATGGCCTTTGGGACCTATATAGAGCTTCCTGATACCAGCTCCAGCAGCTGAGATCAGTGGCACTGTAGTGATTTATACCATATGATCTAATCTTTCCTCTGCTAAATCAATTACATTTAGCTGCAGCAAGGTATAAAACAATGCCAATGTGCTAATAGCAAAGCCATCAGGAGAGTTTCTGCATTTTGTAAACCCCATGAAGTTTTATGTTCACTGGGTTCTGAACACAGCTCCCCAGCTTCGAGAAAAGGACTGATTTATATTTGTCTCTCAGGTATGCATTTCATTGCAATATATCTTTGCTGTGGGGTTTTTAATTTTAATTTTTTTTTTAATAGCCAGTCCTAGTTTATAACTCTGCTGGAGCAAGCATGTTTAAAATCTGTCTGAGGATGGTGCTACCCAGCTGCTGGGGCATCAGCCGGTGTGGATGGAAATAGTTACTGAGGGTGGGCCATCTCTGCTCCTGGGAAATTCTCCCCCTCTCAAGTAGTTTCCATTTGCTCTGCTGCTTGGTTCAGTCATTGTAATGTTACAGCAGCTGGATGATCTGAAATACGTAGGGAAGCTGTAAGAAATATTTTGCTTCATTATACATGCCAGCAGCTTTGAATTGAGGACCTTTTTCCATAAACCCTCCCAATCCTTTTGTAAAATTTTCAGAATTAAAAAGTAAGGAAGAGTACAAATGACATTTTTTTGTGACCAAGAGAGTTTGGACTGCAAGAAGAGAATTGTTACCAGTCTCACTTGCTGCGCTATACCTCTCCTTGTTGCTTTGATGATGTAACTGAGAGCAGGCTCATGTTCACAAAGTTTAGAACTCTCTCAAGGCCTGTTTCTAGCTATTCCACTCACTCTGAATTTCTAGAAAATCCTTGTATCTTTCTTTCTAAACACTTTCTTCAGTCTACTATGTGTGTTACTGATTTTTTTACATTTTAAAATGTTACTTAATATAGCCCAAATGCATCTCTTAGGCTATTTGAAACACTTAAAACTAGATTTTCAGAGCTTCAGTGAGAATTACTGTTCATGTCAGAATTTTTCTAGAAGATTGAAAGAAAAAATTTGGAAGCTGCCAGTTGCTTGTGAATCAAAAAATACAGTGAGATGCTCAAGAATTGCAGCATATCCGAACTATTGTGTAAGCAGCAGTTTACACAAGTTACTTATTTGCTGACTATTTCCTTGCTTAAAGAGTATTTTTACAGTGAAAGAGCCTTTGTTCCTCCCCTTCCACAACACCTCCTGGCAAAAGTGACATGCAGAACTCTTGCTTCTTCTGTTCATGTGAGATTGCATAGTTGCTGCAGCTAAGTTAAATTTTCAACCCACTTCCTCCTTCTGTGGTCCTTCTTCTGCCTATTTTCCCTAGGACTGTCAAGTTTAAGACTTATTTTCAGCATCCTTGTGAAGAGCCAGGACAGGAGCACAACTGAAAAATGTTCAGTAGGTAGAGACAGTGTATTTCCTCTTTGTACCATGGTATAAACTTCTCAGTCCAGATAGCGTGTAAACAAACATCCAGATAAATTACATGTAGATCTACAGCCACCTTCTTGTTCAGCATAAGTCATCACCAGTGCTCTGAAGTCAAGAGTGTGGTGATTTATACCAGATGAAGTCTTAGATCATTGTTTCATAAAAGTTAAATTTCTGAGCCTGTAGCTCTTTTCTGAACCGACATCCATGTAAAACACATCAGCTCTCTTGTAACTTACCATCCTGTTGCTCCTTGGAGAACTCGATCTGTTGGAAGGAAATCAATCACAAAAAATAGCTTAGGAAGGGGGGCTGGGGGAGAACCTGTGTGTTTTCTAAAGCATCCAGCTCAATCCATGAGTCGTCTTCCAAAAGAGCAAAAATGTGGCCTGTCAAATGTGCAGAAGTAATGCAGATAGCAAAAGAGCTGTTAAGGCTAGTGAATATTTAGCATTTGGTAGCCATTGTGTTCCCCCTCCTGCCCCCTGTTAAAGTTTAACTTTGATTTCACTTACCATTGATTTCATCAGCAGAGAAGGACTGCAGTTGGGGAAAAAAAGAGAGAGAAAAAAGAACTAGTACAGCTGAAAATGCACTGAGAGAAAGTAAATAGCACAAAGTACCTATGTGCTTTCACTTCTGTCTTGCCTAATGTAGTTAGGCCATAGCAACTTAATCTAGCAAATTCCCGTGTAAAAATGCATCAGCAAGTCTATTCTTAAAGTTTTTGTTAAAATCTACATCCCAAGAAAAGCCAAAACTATGGCAAGAAGTAACAAAAATTGAAAGTTTCTTAACAAAGAAGTCATTAATTACCATCAGGTCCATTTACTGTTTTAGCATAGATCCATTTTAGTTATACAGTTTGAAGTAATATTTCTAAACAAGCAGGGTTTTTTTAATTACATAGAAATGAAATTAATCGCTTTATGTCTCAAATTAGTTTTTGATGGTATGTTGTTTCGTAAAGAACTAATCTATGATATTTGGTTATATAAAAATACGATTTGTCCTTGCCACTTTAGCTGGTTGCATTTGATTAAAAAAAGCTTAGGAAATTGTAACCTTTCTGTTGGAAGCTGTGGAAGTTGCACCACTACTGTTGCTCAGAACTGAAGGCTAACTGGAAAACCTTGCATAGTCCTTTAAGTTTAAACAGGAAAAGCAAGCAAACCTAAACTGTCCTCTGGACTGTCCTTCCCCCACCCCCCAAGACCTAAAGTGGGCAAGAAGCCCAATTTACTTATGTAAAATACACTGGCTGGCTGCTAACCATTAGCTTTCCAGTGCACCCACCATGATTGAGTTGGAAATGCAGAGCAGCAGAAAGGCAGAAAGGATTAGCTGAGTGGTCTTGAGAGTGGTTCTTCTTTCCTTGCCTTTCTTCCCCTTATTTATCCGGTAGTGCTGACGGCATTGCCTGGATTAGGTGTCAGAAGGAAGAGGTTCCTCCCCTTCGTGAGTTCTTTAGCTTTCTTAGGGCAAAGTGACAGGAGGTTCCATGTCTTGATAGACATCTTATGATAGCTATTTTTAGGAGGCTGTAGAGGAGCAGGGATTGACAAGCAGTAAGTTTGATTCATGTCAGCACTTTCTGGGTCCATACCATCAGGAGGAGATATTCCTTGTCCAGACCTACCAAGACTTCCATTTAGGGAAAGGATTCTATTTCTTCGATAAGCTGTAGAGTCAGTGAGCAAGGAGCATTGAGGGTGAGTGCCACATGTTTGCCCAGCTGGCTGGTTATGTCTTGCAGGATGTATGAGATGCAGCTGAATGGTCCTCATATGTTTGCTGGGCTTTGCTCAACCCCTTACGTGGATAATACAGTGCCCAACATTAGATGAGTAGTTCTGCTGCCTGTCTGCTCAGGGAGATCCACTTGTTGACACTGAGCAAAAAAGTTATCTGTCAACAGAGATGGTATCCTGCTATGAGGCTCTTCCTCTGCACTAATCACGTTTCCTAAATTTTTAACATTTTAAAGGGAAAAATTATCTGTGTATTTTGGAACCAACTGTATTAAGTTAGTGGTTAATGTATAGATGTACCCTGCAGGGCAGTGGAAAATCTATATTCATGGTAGCCTGTGATCTCTAGGATACTCTTCCTCTGGGGCGGGGGTTAGGCAGTGCACCAGAGTGCTGGGTTTAGAGCTCACCAGGTGTGTGCAGAAGTGATGCTGCTCAGGTGTTTGTGAGGTTGAGGCAAAGGAGAAGCTGTGATAGAAGCTAAGGACCCCAAAAGTCTTTGTGAATTGGAAAGATGACTGTTTATGATGGGGAAAGGGGTACTTACTTTTTGGGTTTTAGGGTGGTCATGGTGGGCCTACAGATAGGAGGCAGGAGGTAGAGACTGCAGCTTTTTTACTAGAAAAGACCTGGGCCACACATGTAACATCCCCCAAGACCAGGTCTAATATCTGAACGGATGTTACGACATGTAAAAGGATTAGCAAAATTTGCTCCAAGCTTCTTCCCTTACTTGTTGTCTCAACCAGATCAAAGGTGTAATGAATCCAGGGTGGGAATAGTTGTGTGACAACAACAGACTCTCAGTTCTGAACTCAAATCCTCCCTTTTAACTTTTATTGGTTGTAGTCCCTGCTCCTGGTTTACTAATGTTGAGATGTGATTAGTGAGAAAAACTTTCTCCTGTAGCTTACTTAGTTACCTGAAGAGAAGTATAACCTTTGTGATTGTGTCTTTTCAGTACATTGAGGACTCTGAATGAAAGAATCAAATTCAAGCAGACTTAATTTTACTGGCATTTCTAAACTGAACAATCAAATTAAGTGGATTTGAGATACTAACCGTCTACCTCCTATTTAAAAAAAATAAAGTTGCAACTGCAAAGATTTTTCTGAGCTTGCCATTTTAGCTGGAAAAAGCTCTGTTCAAGCAAATTATTTGCATTTTTTTTAGCGCTACCTGGGAATGTACTGAGTATGAAAAAACCTCCACTGAAAATCTTTTGCTTTTGGTTGGTTTGTTGTTGGGTGTTGGTGTTTCTTTTGCTATTTGTAATCTATTAGCCTATGGGAACAGGGATGTGTTCATGATGGTGTAGCCACAATCACATGCGGCTGCGTAGAAAGGGGACTGATGTTTTTGCCCTGGGTTTGCCGACATAGGTTTAGCACAGTGCAGAGCTCCTGATTTACACTGTCTGGGGCTGGATATCAGGCA
Organism: Rhipidura dahli; assembly: GCA_013399225.1. Taxonomy (NCBI): domain Eukaryota; kingdom Metazoa; phylum Chordata; class Aves; order Passeriformes; family Rhipiduridae; genus Rhipidura; species Rhipidura dahli. Next base: position 108,845 of record VXAC01002379.1, read on the forward strand.
GGGGAGAAAGGTCATTGAGATCTTGGCCATCAGTCACCGTGAATTAATAGAGGAGCCTTTGAAGACTTCATCAGAACTGAAATGATGTCTGGGTCAATACAGTATGTTGCTTTTTGTGGCATTTTCCTTCTGCCCTCAGTGTCTTGCTCTGCAGTGCTGGCAACTGGGAAGTGCTCCCCTAAAAACAGATCTGAATTTTTTGTTTGGTTGGTTGTTTTTTTATTTGGTTGGTTTTTTGTTTTTTGTTTTAGGGAAAACTTAGACTCATTTTCTTGAACAAATAAGTTTTAAGTTTGGCTACAATAAACGTCATCCCAAAAGATGCCAAGCAAAAAATAATTGGAGTGCATTTGTCTTGAGCATAGAGTACAGGTACCTGGATTACTCATCTGGCTCAAATGGGCCATCAATTGAGGGGGGTCTACATATAAGCAAATTATCTTTTGACCATATAAGACTTTGAGATTTCAGATGAGGAAAAACTAATGCACCATATCAGCCCTTCATTTTAGTACTGATCCTTGAATAAAATCTCACTAGTCAGAGTTTTACTGCGGAGGAATATTCTAGTATGGATATGTTGCATTCATTTAAATTAAGAATAGCCCTGCTCTAAGACAATAGGCCTGTTGGGGGGTTAAGGTGTACTTGCTTTCAGTAAGGGCCCCTACTAAATGGCCTAGATGAAAAATATGTCAAATACTCCCTAAAAGAAATTAAAGGTGAGATTTCTGATTCTATAAGGAGCTTTCAGAAAATTCAAAAGGGACAAAGAAATATTTTGCAGTGCTCTGGTCTTTGTTCTGATCCTGGCAGTGTTTTCTGCATTGTCAGAGGACACTGTGAGGCTTTAAGGATCATTTTGATATTTCGGGGAGTTCAGTTTAACAAAAACTGAATGCCCCACCCCTAGCAAAAAGAATGAAAGGTTGAAGCAACTGCAACACATGGGAAAGGCCAGAATGATGTGGATTTTTCTAACTTCATATAGCCCTTACTTATGGGCCCTTATTTATGGGCAGAGTTATTATCCAGAAGGCTATCTTTGCCAAAGTAAAAGGTGGTGTGTTTTGAGTTTGGTTTTTTTTTTTTGTTTTGTTTTGTTTTGTTCCTTGCATTATCTGTGTCCACCTTCTAGAAATTCTGTTACTAGAGGCATTTTGACCAAGGTCCCAGTTATTGGGTGGGGTGGATGGGGTTGTATGTAACTCTTTATCACCAGCTAAACAGAGACCCAATCCACACAAATCCCTATTTCCAAAGTATTAACAAAGTTCCCGATTTCCCAAAAATCACTGGTTTATGTGCCTTAGGGCCCCAAGTTTTGCAGCGTGATGCTGTGCTCACCTTTTTTAGGCTGGTGGGTACTGGGACTGAGTACAGCTGTGCTGAGAGGCAGCTACCTTTCGCTCACTGTAACTCAGGAAAGGTTTGGACAGGATGAAAAGCCCTGGGAGAAGGTGCTGCTGGGAGTTAAAACATTATGCTGCTCCATCTGCTTGTTACGTTTTGAATGAATGACAAGAAGTGAATAATCTTAGGAGTTTATTAGAGAGTCATCAGATATTTCAAGGTACTGTCTTTAAAAGAGACTAAAACATATCAGATATCTTGGAAAATCAGGGAGGAGAAAATCTGAGAGTCCCCTAGGATACTCTTGTATATTTAGCCTTCTATGGAGAAGTAGAGGGATTTTTTTGGAATTTTTTAATGAAGTTAAGCTAGGATTGTGCCTACAGTATGATACCTGCTCACCATTGATGTCTGCTCCCTGATTAATGCAGCTGCAAATCTTTTCTAGGAGACATCAGAGTGCAGGATTGCACAGCTTCCAAACCCCTCTGAAAAGCAGGTTGTCCTTTTCCCATCCCTTGCCTCAGTTACGTAACTTGTGCAATCAATGCCATAGGTTTTAGAGAGGCTGCTTCTTATTTAAGTAAGAATTAACAGCCTGATGCATTTAGATTCCTGCCATGTGAGGCAGAGAAACATTAGCAGAAGAGCTCTTGAGAAACTGAGGTCTGTTTTGAGAACAGAACTGCCTAGATATACAATTGAAGAAAGAATAAAAACAACCACCATTAATACAGGAGAGAAAATTGCATGTGTGATACTATGAGGTTTGAAAGAATAGTTTAAAAATATCTCTGAGTTTAAACAACTTGACTGAAGATTAGTTTGACTTTTTTCCTAAGCATTTTGTGTAACTTTCCAGTTTACAAATTTTTAAAACTTGTAACCTCACAGTTGCTTTGCAGCTGTGCAAAAACTTTTGGATGAGCCTTGATGTTTAATTACTGTGCCCTTCTGAAATGTCTGCGTGTGCTACGTGCTCTAGCTGCACTGTTGATCATATCCTTTTGAACACATTTCATTAGCTTTTGGGGAACAGTACTCATCTGTAAACATGTTCCTTTTCTAATTGCTTTTGTGCTTCAATGTGTATAATCAAGGGGATACAAAAGATATGAAGCTCTGGAGCCCTGCTTTTGCAGGGACTTCTTGCTTTAACATGCCTCCCAGCAGCACTGTTAGAGTACTAACGTAATTTAAACCCTTGCTTCTTGACATTTAAGTGCTCTGTGGTAAACCAGTCAGTTGAAAGTGCTTCTTGGCAGAGGGTATAAGATGTAATAAAGCCTTAGTGAAACAAGGGCAAATTTCCAGGTTGCTTGTTTCATATCTCCTTACAGACAACTTCTTTCTCTGCTTGTCATTGGCTAAATTTGTCACCTTCTTCTTGCTTTATGTAAGATTAACTCAAATATCTTGTTACTATCTTTTACAATGTCTCTGTGCTCTGAGGGGACTTAAAACAGTATTTTAGAAATATTGTGGGGTTGTTTGATGGGAGTAAATCTCTGCCACATAACTCCTGTTAACACTTGGAGTTACCCTGTGCGCTCTTGAAATGTTGTATTTTGTGTCATTTGCTTTAAATTCCACTGTTTCTACCAAGGTTTGCCGTTCACCAGAGCCTCCAAAGGCCATAGGTATTATTTTTTAAATGCTGCTAAAGCTGTGAAATACTAAGAATGGATCTTGTTTAAAGAAATGAAATCATTATTTGTCAAACAGTTTTTCTGGATAGCAACATTAAGGAAAAGTTTCTACTAATATGTGTGGGTAGTCTCTACTTTTGAGGGACTCCTTGCTTAGCAGCAGTTTAGGAAGAAAAGGAGGCAAAGTTCTTCTGAAAACTTTGTAAACAAAACTAAGCTGTGGTTTTTGTGTGTTGTTTCCAACAGTGTCCCAAGGGGATGTCTTGGTGTGCAGCAGCCTGTTGTCCAAGGTACCTGTTCTGGGACATCTTTATGTCATGCCTTGCCTGTCCTGTGTTTGTTACCAATGTGACATATCAATGACATGTCAGGGTTGTGACATGTCAGTGGTGAGGTTCACAGAGGGAAGAGCTGTGGTGGGGGCTGTTCCAGGCTGGATCCTGGATGATGTTGTGTTGTGGGTCAAAGCAGTAGCAGGAAGCTGGTCTGGATGGCATCAGAAAGGCACTTTTACATCTCTTATGACTGAATTGATATTGACACTTGGCTCCTTCCTACCTGTAAGGACACTTGGGACTGGTGACCTTGTCCAACAGATCACCAGTCCTAGGGAATCCTTCTGGAGTCATAGCTGGAGCTAGATCAGGCATAATTTGAAGACCTGAGTCAAAAGTTTCAAGTAAAAACCTGCTGTTTCCTAAGAAAGCCCATAGCACTTTCGAGAAAAGCTACTGTTGACATTCCTGCTCTCACTCCACAGCTTCATGTGGAGTTTGTCTGCAGCACAACAGCTGAGTGCTTCAGCTGACATTTGCAGTGCTGCTTGCCCTCCAGTCCAGGAGTTTTCTGTCAGTGCATTTTAGTGAGTTTGTCTCTCTCTGGTTATATCCAACCAAAGCAATGTCTGTTCAGAGATAACCTATTCAAGTAGTGAATGTAACAAAAAATAAGGACACTTGGGGAAACAGTACTTTTTACTGCCTTTAGAGCTTTGCAGTTAAAAACAATCACAGGCTTACTTCCATGCAACAGGCATCGTCATCATGCATCACACAGTTACACAAGATTTTAGCAAGTCTTTACTGGTTGGTAGCTTTTAATTATTTTTCTCCTAAATATCTGGGTGGGTTATCTGCAGTTGGGCATGGCATAATTAATGTCCTGGGATTTCAGTCTTAAAAACACCAGCATAGGAAGCCTTGTGTACCCCTGAACCTCACTTCCACTGTGGGCACTTGTCCAATCTCTGTCTTTATTCAAGTGAGGATACTCAGCTGTATCCTTGAAGTAAAAGACCTAATGTGACACCAGATCAGAGCCCTACACATTCAGATCACCGTCGGCAGAGCAGAAGCCTGTGAAGCACTACACTCAGCATCTTCAGCACTCGCATCCCAAAACATCCCAGTTGATTTTATGAGCCTGGGCTCTGTCCTTCTGCTGGGAAGGACTCTTAGATTTCCACTAGAGAACCAACATATTTCTCTTGTTGGTAATAGAGATTAAGTTATACAGATTTGTGCAATGGAAAGTTTATCCATTTCCCACTGCCCACAGTTAGAAAATCAAGAATGAGACTTCTGCATCATTCACGTTTCATCCCAGTTGTTGTGGACATAGACCCACAGTAGTGCTTTTCATCACTTAAACATTCCTTCTCACTCAGGCTTGTGTGGAAGAAGAAGGTTGATGAAACAGATAAGCTGTCTTTTTAGGGGTGTACTGGGCCACAGTTTTAACTGCAGAATTCTTGGGGGTCTCTTAAGAAAATGATCTCTATGGACATTTTGATTTTAATCATGGTTGGCTCCCAATGGTGGCTCTCAGCTGCATCCATTGCCCTGTTCTCTTCTCAGTTATTATTTAATCTTTAACTTTTGTGCCTAAGCAAACAAGACATGTTAGTAATAAAGAAAATTGGAAATATACATTTGGTCTGGAAAGGCTTGTGCAAAGCGGATTGAGTTTTTATGCTGTTCCCTGAGTAGAGGGAAATAGACCTTCACATTTCCATTTAAAACCAAGTTCTTTGTCTCTGCCTTGACTCTCTTCCTATGGTTGTTATGCTGTAACCAAAAATGAGCCGTAAAAGGGCTGAGTTTAGAGATTTGAGTCTACCAGTTGGGTATTCCTGTCACTCAGTTTTATAGTCAATAGATGTTGCTCAAAACCAGAACATCTTATATAAGATGCTGCTGGCACTAGCAAATCACCAAATATTAGCGCTAATTGGGTTAATTTCAAGAGATGGATAAAGAACAGAAAAGGATAAATGGTCTGTCACAGAAGCTTTATCACAGCTTCTGATGGTGATAGACAGACCCAGCTTGAGTCCTCCTAAGAAAGGACAAAAAAAAGCACTAAAGTTGGAAAATGTATACCCCAAAAAGTTCAGAAAACCATATTCCCTGAAGATAGGCCAAGAACAGCATCTGAGTGGGGAAGTACCACCAAGACAATCACTACTCATATTTGTAAACCACTATGTGTGTTTTGGAGACTATTATGAGTTCTGATGCCAACTGAGAATGAAGTGTACAGCCAAATGTGGCTTATTTGCCTGCTGTAAGCCCTGGCTAGGCAACTCTACCCTTACCCACCCCAGCTGTAACAAGGGGCTTGGACGTGTCTTTATAAAAGCTAACAAAGCCTCTCTGTGTGTTTACCTGCTGTGTGGATCCCCAAATCATCCTGGCACTGTAGCCTGACATTCCCAGTCACCTCTCCTGGGTAGCAAGCTCTGGCATGGCTGCTAATTCCCTGAGGAGTGAAGCACAGCCCAATCGATCCCCTTGTTTGAAGTGATGGACGTTTTGTCTCCACGTCTGGTTAATCACTGCAAAGAGCCGCAGGTCAGGATTGTTCATTAAGTCGTAGTCAAAAGCTTGGTTTTAAGTACTCCCTGGCTCTAAAGTTTTTCTGGAAATAGTGCTGTACCTTTTATCATGCTGAGACTTTGGTGGTTGAAAGGAAGGACTGAGAAATAATTGAGGGACTGGGCTAAGACCCTGAAAACTTTGATTCCTGACTCTGCCACATATCCTAGGCAAATTACTTACAACATGAAATTGTTTCCCTTCACTGCCTGAACTCTCAAAATGTAAAATGGGCTAACAACCCATGGTGGCTGGTTGGAACCCGGAAGAAAATATTTTGTCTGTTATCTTTCAAAAGAAACTCTCCCTAAATTCCATCTTTTTTTATCAATCAGAATATGACAAAACCTGAAGAGTTCTCTCTGTTCTACCAGTGTATATTTCTTGCAGCTGTTTCATTTGGGTAAAGGAGTGAACTGCAAAGATGCCTCAGAGTGCAAGCTGACATTTTTTTAGCTGGTAATATATTATTATTTATATAAAGATAGATTAGCTAGGTTCAATGGAGTTCAAAATTCTATTTTCTCTTGGTTAACTGGACATAGAAAGCTATCAAATCCTATTACGTTATTTAGCAGGAAATCTAGCTTGGTTCCCCGTTATCTAGTGCAATGTGAGGCCTAATATAATTTTCAGACAGTGTGCTCAATACTAGTGGGTCATTCATGTACTCTTCAAAATTCTAAGTATTTCAAAATGTCTTTTTTCCCCCTCTTTTCAGTGGCTTCAGCTTCAATCTTATGAGAAGATACATACTCTTTTGGAAAAATAATGACTACTGATTGGTAAAATGAAAGTAAACTTGGAGAAGTTTCACTAAATGGCTTAACATCTTGGTACTATATATATTAAGGTATCTGAAATACAAGTCATCATGTATAGGTCCTATTAGTAGTCTTCGTCCTTCTTTTACCCATAATAGGCATGATTCTTTGTGTAGAATTCAGCAAATTGGTCCTGGGACCAATCAGCTTGTCAGGTAGGTGCAGAATAACTATTTATAGTCCTACTCAGAGAAACTAGTCTGTCTCTTCATCTCTTAACTGCTTTGCCTCCCTCTCCTCTTTCGTAAGTAAAGAATCCCCCAAAATGGAGGAGTTTTCTTTGAAGGGTCAGGGCAACAGTTAGTGATGTTGATTGACATGCAAAATCTCAAGACATCATGAGAACAAATGGCAGTGCAGTCAGAGGGAAACCTCCAAAAGACTCTTTCTCTTTATTGCTTTCAATTTGCAGCAAATTACAAATTATGACCAAACATGTTAGGGTGAGAGGAAATCACTTGAAATGCTTCCATCCATGGCTTTCTTGCTCATGGTCTCACAACTGTTTGTTGTACAGTGCAAATGAAAAAATAAATAGGCAAAACTGACAATTCTCTCTGTTTTAAACTGTTTTGTTTTGTTTCTTTTAAAGATAAGTCATATTGATCTCAAAGCACATGACCAAAGGGTCATCAGGTGGTTCAAAAATTTGGAAATTTATTTTAAACTATAAAAGATTGGTTTTAGTACAGTGCTATGGGAAAACAGTGTATTTCAAGTTTCAGTAACCCCTTTCCTGTCCCCATGTACGTACTTTAGGTGGTTTTTTCTTTTTTTTTGTTTGTTTGTTTGTTTGTGTTTTTGGTTTTTTGTTTGGTTGCTGTTGTTGTTGTTGTGTGGTTTTTTTAAAAATTTATCTTTACCAAACAGGTGAGACTGGTACCAGTTGGGGAAAAAGTTCTGAGGTCCACAGTCCAACACACTTTTGATATCCCCAGATTTCACTCCTGTGTTAAATCATGCACCATGCCTTACACCCTACAGCGACTAAAATAGTTAAAATCTCAGGCAGGTCAGCAAATCCATCAGCTGAGGTTACTCATTCATTTCCTTGCAGTCCCCAAACCGGAACCAAACACACGCAATGCTTCACTGCAACTCTTACCCAGGACTCTACCGCCTTTCCCCTGTGGGCCTGTGATCAGCACACACTCACCCATTTACCTTGATGCTCTTGAGGTCGATGGCCGGTTCTTTGGGCTTGGCTGGCGCAGGTGCTGGTGCTGGCGCAGGCGCTGGTGCTGCAGCTGCTGCTGGTTTCTTTACGTCCTTCTTTGGTGCCATTTTGTGTTGCTTAAACTGAAAAGTAAAAGTGCCCTAAAAAAAAAAGTCAAAAAAAACCCCCAAAAGCAACCAACCCAAACAAAAACCACCTAACAAGTGATTCCTGGGAGAGGAGTAGTGGCCAGAATGAGCTACAGCCTGTGCCCTGGAGGAGGACCCGATGTGCTAAACCCTGTAAGGGCATATATATATTTCACTTAGTGCCTGATACAGTCCTGACACATGCAGCTGGATTGGACAGCCTGATAATCAAGGGGGATGTCATTCTAGCTAGAGCTATAAATGGAATATAAGAGTTCAGGGCTTTATGAGATCAAGGAGCATTTTTCCCCTTTAAAACCCAATCCACCTCACCTGTCTTTTTTATGCATGCAAAGGAGAGGGAAATATAACAAGCCCAGTTTCGTATCTGCCACTGATCTCAAATTTGGGCATGGGTTGAATGGTCCTTTTTCTCATCAGAATTTTAGTTCTGCTTAAGTAATAAATCTTCTTTCTTTCCTTCCCTCCTGGCCCCCTTCCCCCATGCCTGTGTAGTACTCCAGGAGGATTCAGTTTCATGGCTGGGGAGATCCTAATTTTGCAACCCTGTTTGCCTCTCTCTCTACTGCTCCTCTCTCCTCCTCTGCTTCCTTTTTGTTCAAGGAAGTGTTGCTCAAGCAAAGGCTCTGAGTGTTTAAAAATAAAGCAGACAAATACGGAAAACACCACAGTACCTTCAGCCAAGGCATCTCTCCCTGACCTGACCCCGGGTGTCTTTCAGCTGCTCTTACTATTCCTTTTCATCACATTAAGACTGTGCTTAAAACTGAAAATCGCTTCCTTTAATCTTCTTCTTTGATCTTCTTTTTCCTCTCCTAGGGATAAGCTGTGCCCTAACAGAATGGAGAACAGCTGGATGTTGTCTTCCCACACTGAAAGGTTTCTGTTTGTAATGTATTTATTATTGGAAGCTAGCCATCAGTCCATGGAGGCACTTCTGTTTTCACCTTGTTTGCCTGCCACCCTGTGACCCTTGTTTATCTTTTTACCCCTCAGTCTCCTGATGGATGTCCCTGCTCTCCATGCTCTCCAAGAGATGCAGCTTTCAGGAGAAGATGGCTTTTGTGTTTTCACTAGACTTTTTCCATGATAGCAAAACAGCTTCTAACTCTTTCAGACTTCATGGTTTCCCTGAGTCCATATGATTGAGATTTTCCACAGAAAATCCAGGAGCTCTGATTGTTCCTCCCTTGTCTAGAAATCCCTCTTGTATTTCCTTTGAAGATTCCTGAAGTTTTGTGCTAGTAAGTGCAAGGCTTTGATGGGGCCCATGTTTCTGTCTCATGAACTATACTGTAGGGTGTTCTATATTTAGAAGTTAAAAGCTTGAATGCCTGGACATCCAAAATTTGGCAGGATATCCAAGCACTTGCATTTTAGATTAATGTATTTTAAGGAAGGTAAACTTACCAAAAATATGCACACCAAGAAGAGGGATGGAAAGTGGCTAAAGGTGTACTTTTATGTAGGATCATGCTCAGATCTCTTCTTTGCTACAGCCCATGACCTTGAGCAAGGGACTTGTTGGAAGTTGAGTCATCCCTTTTGAATCAGTAGACCTATACTGATGGATATGATTTTAAGCCTTGGCTCAGTCTCTCCTTTAGGGAACACAGGAAGGACTTTATTTCCTATTTCTCTGTCTTTACTCTAAAGCCTGTGATATATGAGCTCTGCTGGCTGCCTCCAAGGTGCTTCATGGAGGGATTCCTGGCTCTGCTAGACTGTCTGGTAGCATGGACACTCTGCACTGAGGCTGATTAGCAGGAGCCGGTGGGCTGTCATCCCCAAGGGACCTGATGGGGGCATCTCCACTGATTCTGATGTTTTACATTGCACAAAACAAACTTCAGTGAATCCATCAGTAGAATGAATCCTGGAGGTGTAACTTGGATGGAAATAGTGTAAAACAAATTTTATGAATCCCTACACCTGTGAGAAATTTCATTGCAAGAAAAAATTGGTGATGATCTAATAATTTCTATGCTCACTTGTGATTTGCAATGAAATAAGCCTGAAAGCCACCATCAAATACATTTTTAAAGGAAGAAAGGATTTCAGGAATGAAGAACAAAGTTAATGTTGTTTTTGCACAACTGTGGCCTGTAAGAATGCAGATGTGTCTAGATGTGCTTCATTCTGCCAGTAAAGGTAGTTTTGTGAAATGCTGACCAAAATAATTGTATATTGATTGGATGAGAAGTTAAGACAGAGATGGAGGAGGAGGAGAATAGGTCCTTATTTCAATTGCTGGGTTAAGGATTTGGATCCAGTCAGTTCTCTGGTGCTGGGATAGGATACCACAGGTTTATCTGCCTGGTAATCTTGGATGTGTTCCAAGACATCTCTGAGAAAATGTCAGGTATGTCCTTGGGGAGCAAAGTCATTCCAGGTGATGCAGAGATGTGTACCTGTGGCATGAAGGTGTGGCAGGAGAGGATTGGGTTAGATCTTAGGAAAAGGATTTTCATTCAGAGGGTGGTCAAGCACTGGAACAGGCTCCCCAGGGTAGTGGTCACAGCACCAAGCCTGACAGAGCTCAGGAAATGTCCGGTCAGTGCTCTCAGGCACAGGGTGTGATTCTTGGGGCTGTCCTGTGCAGGATCAGCAGTTGGACTCAGTGATCCTTGTGGGTCCCTTTCAACTCAGGATATTCTGAGATTCTGTGATCTTGCATGGGAGGTTTGCAGTTCTCTGGTAGTGCTATGCCATCTTACCCTAGGCTGTGGGTTCCAGGGGCTGCAGCAGGAAGGCTCCTCTTTCACTTCTAGCAGCCACTTTTTGCAAGCAGGATTACCAGAGAAAAATCCAAGCTCTCCCTTGTGGTTGCTAGGACTTGCTGAGATCCATGTCCAAAGGGAAGGCAGCAGCAGCTGGGAATGAGAATTCATAGGCATCTGCCTTGTTGGGTGCACAGCTCCTGGGCAGTGCATGGATGCTTCTCTTCTACAAAAGAATTCATGCTGAGGGGAAAGAACAGTGATGGAGCTTCAGGTTTCCCTAGGGCCCAGAAAATTCAGTAGTGAGAAAAGTGTTGGTTGAAAGCCAGGTCCTGTTAGCCCTGCTACTCACTGACACAAGGGGCAGCTTGCTTGGGGCTTGCCTGGTTTTTATTGTTTTAATTGATGAGGATATGGTTCTGGCAAGTGCAAAACTTCTAAGCATTTGAGCTGGATTTAGTTGAACTAACATAAGGGAAGTGTGTTTTACATCCAGATCATTGAAGTGATTCATTCTGACACTTCTGAAGTGAAATACGTTCCTTTTGTCAGGCTAAAGTCACAGGAAGGTGGTATCGATTGCATCACCAGAATGGAAATGGGAATACCTGTATTGGACTACACTCCCTGTTTGTTTACTCTGAGACTTCTGTCTTTCTGTTCCAGTTTTAAAAGGAGAGCTCTGTTTTGGGCTTCCTGTAGCCCAGCAAGTCAGGCCCTTCTTCAGGAGGAGGGAGTCAATGGCTTAAATCCATACTATGAAGTAGAAGACAAGATCCCCTATATTTCAGGGGACTGTGCAAGCCCTGGAGCTGTTGGAAGAAAAGGTGAATGCTGCTGCTTCTGTACTGTTTCATAGTGAAGTCCCTTTGAGACTTTTGCCTTTTGCTGTCTAAAATCCCAGAAAAATCAATTAACTTCCTATTTGTTTAATGGAATTGTTGATGAGTTCCTGGCAGGATACCAGATTGAGTACCAGGGGAAATGTTGGTTGCTCAGACAGCTCTGATGGGTGTTTGCTTTCAGGCGAGGTGTCAGAATATAGACTGTTTACAAACACCTAAGTACAGTCAGCATATTCCATTCTTTTCCTGGAGACTTTCTTCTGTCCCACGCATACTTAGTTGCTACACTTTCAGTTAATGTGTTTTATCTTTCCTATGATCAACTCCTATCTGACACCTGTTGCTGTTAAATATTTGCTGTGTTCCTCTTCTGAAGGTTGGGTGGCTGCAATGTCAGCAGGAAAAATTACAAGTGTACGTGCACCACCTGGCAAGCAGCAATCTGAGAAAAATTACAATGGTCTGGAGCTGTCCCCTGGTACAAACACATATTTTATTCAGCCCATAAATGAGAAGTGATCTTGTTTTCTAATGTAAATACAGGAGGAGTCTACTAAACATGAACAAGGGAGGTTCAGTGAAATTTAAAACTAATACATGCAAGTGATGTTTTTTCCAACACTAGTTTAATTGTACACCTTGGAAGATTGTTTTAAGCCAAGAACCTAATAAGATCCAGGAAGGAACTGGGTATTTAGGCAGTTATCAGGAGTATATGACTTACCATAATTCACAAGAGATTTGAAAAGAGTATATAATCCATTTTACTGTGCTTGAGCAGTTCTTGAACTGATGGAGATTGGGTGCATTTTTCCACACCAAGATGCTGCAGAGTTCCTTGTGCTCTCTTCAGTGTGTAATTTTTGTCATTAGAGACAAGGACTGCTTGTCTGGTTTGATTCTTGTGTGTTTCATCAAAGGTCTAAGTATTAAGCCAGGGTTCCACTTCTAGCAAACTTCAAGGTCTCAGCTTTAGCCACAATGCTGACTGTATGCCACAGAGTGCCTAATTAATCTGCTAATAATTTGGCTTTTCATTGCTCACAGCATGAAAGCCAACTTTCAACAAAACAGAAAAGCCTTTTGTTATCCAAGGTGCTCAGAGCTGCAGAACATCCTTATGAGCTGTAGACACTTGTATACAAGAGAGTCAAGCCTGAAAAACTGCCTGGTCATCATGTTTTATGGATCTTGGTCTTAGGACCCTGTCAGGAAGCACGGTCTGAGAGCAGGGTACAGCATGGGAGGAGATCTGGAGCTGACTGCATTGTCACTAGCAATTAGGAGTGGCCCCATGGGATTTGCAGGTGGTGGGATATAGGGCAGTGATGGGTGAACACTAGACACAGCTTTATATAATGGCACAAAGGTTGGATTACATGGACAAATGGAGTGTTCTGTTGGCCAGAGAGATTTGTCTCTTGGTTCCTTTAAGTGCTGCGTAAGGTGTCACTAGCCTGAATGCAGCCAGGGGCACGTAGCAGTCACAGGGCAGTGTAGACTGAAGTCAAACCTTGCTGAAGGAGGGGGCAAAGGAATGAGCATCTAAAGAAGGGGAAAGAAGGCACCAACTGGTGTGCCACATATAGCACACGGCTGACTTAGCACTTGTACCACGCTGTCCTTCTGCTCAAGGTTTTCTAATTCTGTCCCAGACGATGTCAGTGTCCCCCAGCAACTGACAGCAGCACTTACAAGGCATTCCCCGGAAAGCCAGGGAGCATCTCAGTCAGCCCCCACCTTGCCCCAGGAGGGCTGCCTGAGAGGGAAGCAGCTTCCTGTAGATGTGTCTTCTTCTCAGCCTTGCCCAGATGACTTGGGGCTGCCGTCAACCTCACTTTTGGGCAGCTCACCTTCCTCATGCCATTATTCCCTGCGGAAGAAAGTGTCACTCAAGTGCTCTTTGCAGTTTGCTTTCCTCTGTCCTGTAAAGCTTCCAGTTATTTTCTTGGCACTTTGGTTTCCTTGTCATGAGCACCAGTTTACAGATCACTGAGCAACCAGGTTCTGAAATGCAAGTGTCTGGCTAAATGTAACAACAGTGTCCATGAACAGAGAACGATGGAGGCAAAATGTGTGCATCGAATCCCATCAGGCAGGACTGTCTACCAAGAAGAGCACTAGCCAGCAGGCCTGGAGGCGTACTATGTAGTTTGAAACATAACCATTAGGCACTAGATAAGATGTTAAATCTGCATGCTCTCTCACACTGCGCAAGACAAAATCCCCTTGGTGCTTTTGGCAATTGGGTTTCCTGTGTCTTGAGAGCACCGCAATCTGCATGTGAGCTGCAGAAACTGCCTTGCCTTTTCCTTCCTTTCTTTTCCCTGTAGCATGCAGCAGAGGATTTAAATTACTGTAATTTAGAATGATCTGCCTTTCTTGGGTCCCATTTTAATCTACTAGGAGATAAAGTGACTTCAGGCTTGGAAAGGACATTGAAAGATAGCTCAGTATCTGGCCCGGACTCCCCCCATACCTGCATTGACTGGAAGATTTCATTAAGACTTATGGGGCATCAGCCCTTTTTCTTTCACTTTTTTTCTTCTCCCTCTCGCTTTTGATACAAAGTGCTCCAGGTCTTGAGTCAGATGAGGAATTAAAGGACTAACTGGCTTAATGTGATGTGGTTTAAGTTTTGCTGATTTCTGTTAGGGATCAACTGGGCTTGAAATCTAACAAAACTCAAAGGTCCTATCTGTTTTTAGGAAATCTGGCGCTATCACAATCTAGACCTCTTTTTCTCTTCAGTCATTAGTAAGACTACTCAATGAGGTATGGATAGCTTTCAAGATACACAGCTTGGAGATATGAGCATCATTCTCTGAAATCATATATTCTCTGTCCTTGTCACTGGAATCCTGTCTTTGCCAAGCACACAGTCTGCATTTACTTAAATACTGCTAAAAGCCCAGACATTTAAAAATGTGTTTAATACACTGGACCACCCTGTTTTTGAATTACCTGCATGATTCTTGCTGTTGTGTTAGAATTTAAGTGGTATGTAGCTCAGTTGTATGCAAACCTTGAGACAGCCCGGCAAGAATGAAGGTGTAGGAAACAAAAATTTTCAGCTATTTCCATGTTTAGCAGTAAGTACTTTGGATTTATGAAACCTGTGTAAGTTTCAGATAATATTTGTGCATTTTGAATAATATCCATGAAGATGACTGTCTTGGGGAGAGGTGGCTGCAACTACATTATCATATGATCAATCACATTATACGTATCTCAGAAAACTGTTTTAAGAATGTAAGTAGCATTGTCAAGGTTTATTAAGCCCTGATAGAGTCCCCACAAATATCTAGAATTTATCTGTGCCACAGTTGTCTGAGTGGACACAAATGAACATAAAGCATTTGATGAGCTCCTCTTTTCTCATGAATCACTATGATAATGTTTCTAAGCATCCTGTGTAAAAAGTTTCTGTATGCAGAGAACTCACATGGAAAGATGGACCTGACAGTTTGGGCTGGAGGTTTGGGAGTTTGAGGTTATTGTGTCTGGTGGCAGTGTTCCCTGTGGCACTCCCAGCTATGGCACTCCTCTATAATTGAAGCTGTGCCTTTGGTCCAGCCTCCCAGCCATCCCAACTCAATGATCCCTCTGAACTTATAGCCTTCTGTACCTTTAACAGGTGCTTTCTGGTGGCACTGTATCCTCTTATCCCAGCAGGATGTTCATTCCCAGTGTCAAGCGCATGGCTGGGGACATGTCTTCCACCCAGCAGGCAAAGGAGGCTGCAGGCAGGGCCTGGCAGGGTTTTCTTGTACTTCTTAAACCAGTCAGGGGTAAAGAGCCTTCTTGTAGAAATGTCACAAGATGACAGTGTGTGTCCCTTAATGCTTTTAGTGGGAGAGGGGAGACTCATGCTGCAGTCCAAGGTGAGAGAGCACACAGTGAACTTCCTTTTTTTCAAGGAGGCGGGAAGGTCATTGCAGCCAGTGATACAATGGATAAATCTGGCCAAGCTGTTTAAAACTAGCTGTGATGGAGCTTGGCCACCTGTGATGTGCTCTTAATGTTTGTGTGTTCACTCTTTGTGTGAAAACAAACTTGGTGAAGCACTGCAAAATCTTCCCACTGAAGCTGCTCCTCAGTGCAAGCCTGTCTTTTGGGGAGCAGTGATGTAAATGTAAGAAATGTCTCTCCTTCAGGGTCTGTCAAGAAGCTATGCTGGCTCTAAATAGATTGCTGCTGCTGCACTCCTAATTTAGCTGTAGGGATGCAAGGGACATGGTGATGCTCAAGAATGTCACTTTGCTTCTTGTGTGACCTATAAGATCAAAGGTTGTTAGGAGATACACAGTTCTCTTGCAGAAGGTGCTGCTGGATACAGGAGATGGAAATCCTGTGGGATTGGGCAAGATGTCAAAACACAAGGGATGAAGGACTTCCTGGAAGGGTCTCTGGCTGTAGGGAGTGAGTGAACACCTTGAACACCCTACAAAAGCTTCATTTGTGCCTGGAGTTTGGCAGCCAGTGCAAGATGCCCATGCCTCTGCCTGCAGCCCTTGCAATTATTATCTCTAAAGCTGCAATTTCATATAAGACATACGTAATCAGGTGTTTAGTGGTCTCTTAGTGTGCAATATAAGCAAAGCTTATATTTCAGTCCCTTCTGTTTGAATAGCTAGACCTGAGAGCTTTTCTTCTGCTTGTTAAACTTCTGTCAGAGTCAGATGCTTGCAATGAGATGCTTCAGAGCTACCAGGAGGAGGCTAATGACGTATTTTAGAAGACTTACCTCCCAAAGGTAGTTAAATAATGCCTGTTATTGTTATTGAATACTTTTCCCCAAACTCATCATCCCAAGCATGTCCATTAAGCTGATAGAACTGTGATGGTTGTTGGGTTGATGGGTTGCTCTGAGAGAATATGCAGGTTTTTTAACACTTTGCTTAGAAGGTTATTTCTACCTTTCTGCTTACTTAATATTGGATCCTAGAAGTGGAAACAGTAAGTGCAGCTGGACCCTAAGTGCCAAAGCTGATTTGGGTGATTGTTAATTGCAAACACAGTTTAAGTCAAAGTGGGAAGTACACTGGAAGGCAGCTTCACTTCTGTAGTTTTAGGGGCTCTAAAATAGGTGGGAGATTGGGTCTGAAAGGTTGTGCTGTCATGCAAGAGTTGTCTAACACAAAACCCAATGTCATGACTTCCTTAACTTAGTTGTGCTGCAGTGAACACAAGCCAGTGTATCCCTTTCAGAATCTGTTGTGAAATCGTTTCATGCGTGTTCATTTTTGATTTGTCCTTATGAATGTTACATACAGGTAATGACTGATGAAATTCTTTTATTAATTCTTACTGTGTTTAAGTGAGTTGGCAGAGACCAAGGAGATTTCTTAGATTTAAATTGCAAGCTTTTGGGGACTTTGTATTTGTATAGCAGTTTTAAAAAGATACCATTCCTAGTTTCAATGCTGTTCCCTGCAATGAGTGTGCAGGTTTCTTATTGTAGTAAAATCATATTGAGATAATTGGGGGATGTGACAATCAAGGCATCTGGGAATGTGGCTATGGCTACCTAAACTTTCCTTTGTTGGATGTTGTTAAGATCCAGTTTTAAGGTTCTTAAAAATACCTCTGCCCAAATTAAGGTGCAAATGAGACCATATGCCAGTGACAATAGTAAGGGTTTTATTTGATGGTAAATATGAGAGAGAGAAAGAAAGACAGAAAGACAGAAAGGAGAGAAAGAGAGAAAGAAGGAGAGAAAGAAAGAAAGAAAGAAAGAAACAAACAAACAAAGTAGAAAATAGGCAGGGGGATGAAGAGTGACAGAGACAGAATATCACCGCTCCATGGGTCCCACTAGTGTCTTGATGATCCTCTTCAGCAGGTTGTCCCGGTAGTGTAGGCCCCCCAAAAAGCATAAAATCCCATAGGTTTATATGCTCAGGCCTGGCAGGCATGTCCTGGGGAGTGGGGCAGTCTCTTAGGGTAGACTCTGGGTCTGTTGCACCACTGGAGCCCTGTGGGGCTAAGCCTCTCCCATCAATGNTGGGGCCAAGCCTCTCCCATCAATGTCCGGTGGATGTGGCCTGTGGGGTTGGGGGTTCCACAGCTGGGCCGGTTTGTATAATCAGAGGATGGGTGTTTTTTGCCTCTCACCAGAGGCTACACCATGCACCCCAAATCTCATCCCTCCCCCACCCCGGTTGGGGGGAGTCTGTGTAAACCTGGCTTCTGAGAGCTGTGCTCTCCCCCCACCCCAAACTCAGCACAGCTGGTGGTTTTGGCTTTTTGTGGGTGCACACCTTTCCCTCAGCCTGAGGTGATTGAACAATGCAGTTTCCCTTTATCAAATCAGCAGTTTGACGGAGTTCAAAGTCCACTCTTCAGGGAAGCTTCTTCAGTGGTAGCTTCTTCATAGTGAGCAAAACTTTATATCAGTGTTTGAGGCATGAACCATTTTCAGTCCCTGGCAGATGTGTCTTCCAAAGGATGGGAAGTAATGTAGTGTTAGCAGCCTCCTGCCACTGCCTCTCTTCTCCTTCTATCTGAGTTGAATGTCAGTTTAGGACATCCTTTATAGGGTACCTTGGAGTGGGGTGCTGTTCTACATTTAATAATGTCATAATAACCAGCCTGAGAAGTGTGAGGTTGGAATATCACATTTGTGCCTGCTGCTGTTGGAGATACCTGTCTCCCATTTGTGTATTTTATGATCTGAAAGGAGTTTAGACTCTCAGTCTCTTGTAAAATTCTATGGAGCTAGTGTTTCTTCAGAGCATCACTGTAGTCTCTGCCATTTTCTCTTTGCATCTCTTTTTTCTTTTTCTTTTCTGTTTCTTTCTTTCCTGTTTTTTAACCTTCTTGCAGTTCCCATTTTGTTGCCATTATGGAGGCAGAATTTTTATCTAACCTTTTCAAAGGTGCAATTTCTACAAAGATTTTATGTAGAGTTTTTATAATTTTAGCAGTAATTAAAAAACCATAATCAACTCTGTCTGCTGTGGGTTTTAACTCTTAATACAAGTATGCAGATAATCCTGGGTAGCATGTTTGCTTCTCTGTCTGAGGGGGATGAATGCTAAAATGCACCTTGCCCCCACTCCCAGCACATGTCATTTAGCAGATCTGCTTGCTTCACAGTAGAGTTCAAAACGGTCATTCCTCAATTCCTAATTAACTTGACAAGTCTGTCTTGTCCCATACTTTCAAAAGGAAGGAGAAACCAGAAGACACAGCACAGTTATGAACCCTCGCTCTTGTGGTCTGTCTGCTGCTGGGAGGAGAAGTGCAGTGTGTTTGCTGCAGAGGGATTAAACAGCTGAAGAAAATAGTACAGTAGAAAGTGGCAGCGGCAGCTCCTGGGAGAAGACGACATCTGCCAGGAGGAATGTATTGTTGGCAGCTTCAGCCACTGAGGGTTTCTTTTCCCTCTGGTGCAAACCTGCTTTCCCTGTCAGCCTTTGCTCAGTAATGAGGATGGTAACTGTTATTTATTGGACAAGGATTTCAGCAGTCACAAGTGATTTTGAGAGACTTAGTCTTGGGTTTTCAGAAAGTGATGCACGCTCTCCTCTTAAAAACAAAACAAACCACCCTGCAGCCTCCTGTCATGCATTTTTAAGCCAAACATCCTCCAAATCAAGGTGTCTCAACTCACTTCATTTTGGAAATCAGTTACTACAGATGGATTTCTAAAGAGCAACTGATGGCTAAGTCTGTTTCTAAGAATGTCTCTGGAACCACAAAAACATGTATTATGCTGTACATTGTGTGCTGCATGATTAGGATTTAAACTAAAGAGGAAAAGATGCTAACATGAAACAGTGGTAAGAGGAGGACACAAGCAAACACAAATACAGGCAGGCAGTCTGGTAAGTGGGCTCAAGGCATCAGGAGAGCTAGGAAAGTGTGTAAACACAGAATTTTGGTACCCTGTACCTTGAAATGGTATCATCTGCAAATACTGGAATGTTGAACTGATGGGAACAGTTAAACAAAGATCTGGTGCAATGTTTTCTGTTCTGCATTGTAGGGGCAATTCAAGTCTTCACAGTGGTCAGATCACAGGACCTGAATCCCCATTGTGGGGTCAGATCATGGGGCCTGAATCTCCATCCCATGAAACAAAAGAAGATGCTTGACCCCTCTGGAAAGCAAAGATATAGGGAATTTCATTACTTCCAGTTCACTTTAAGAAGATCACAGTTCAGTTTGTTTTCCAGTTCCCTGTTTTAGGGTTTGAAAAGTCTTCTAGTATGCCTATTGTTTTTTTTCCTTTAATGCATACTAGTCCCAGCTGAAGGATGGTGCTTTTCACCTTTCTATGGCCACTGCAAACTGCCAGTTGGATTTTGTGTGTTGTCTTTTCTTCCAGCCCTAAATTTGTGCCCATGAAAGGATTCTAGCCCTGTGTCATATCTAAAGGTTGTGTCTAGTGATTTAGCTGGAGCTGAAGAAACTATGCCAAACAGCTATGGGGCTCTAGGGGTGCCTGGCCTGCTGTAGAACAGATGGCCAAGAGATCCTTGCTGTTTTTGACAGCTCTCTGAGAGTCTTGGGCAGCCTTTGTGGTATCCTTAATTATAACTCAGTTTTCACAAAGGTGAATGACCTTTGCCGCAGTTATATAAAGCATCTCAAACTTTCATGGTCCTTTTAAGGAACTAGTGACAGTTTCTGTGCTGGTGGGCTGTGCATTCCTTGGGTTCATACGTCATGGCCTTGCATGTGTGCAAAGGACATCCAAACAAATACTCAGCCTAGTTCCCTGCAACCTACCTTCTCACAGCACATTTCCTGCAAGCTTCCAGTGCTAGGCATTGCCAGCTGGGAGCAGTGAGGTTTTCTGCCCAACTTTCCCCCTCTAGCTGAACTGGCAGGCCTGGCCAATGGTAAAGAGATGAGAATTCTGCAATGGCTAAAGGGCTGGCACCTATGTGAGATGTGGGATGCTACCTTCTTCCTGATCACTGTGAATCCAACTAGAGCTCATCCTCTTGCCATGGCGGTACTTTCCTAACTCTGAAGTACAGGGAATAATTAATGGCAGAGCATGATGATAATGGGTTAATCGGATGAGAAATGATTCACATTTCTTCATCTGGGAAATAAAGCGCTTCTGTGAAGAATTTTCATTTCGCAGACTCTCTTTCACAAGACTCAGAAGGGCATAATATTGGAGCCATAGCATTAATTTTGCATCGCTTTGTTCTATATTTGTGTATTTGGAGTTTTAGGTACTGATTTCTTCCTCAGTAGCTTTTGAGCATTTTCTAAGTGCAGTAAAAATGTTACTCTTTGCAGTGTGACAAATGCAGAAAAAGCATCGTCAGATTTCAAGCTCTAACTGGGTTCCCTCTGTGATGTGCCATGCCAAGAAATAATGAGAAACTCTGCATCAGAGATGCTGGAAAATAAGCTAAAGAAATGAGAGAAAACCATAGCAGAGAGCAGCCAAATGACTCATTGGAACAGCCTCAGCTTGGCTTTTCTGCTCATTTGCAGACAGAGGAAGGAGACTTGTCTGCTGAGTCCAAGGCAAGGCTGTCTCATCTGGGCGCCTTTCAAACCACCTCCAGACCTGTTGTCTAAGTTTCTTTCCTTTTGATGAAATGATGATGTTTAGAGAATTGTCAGTGTTATGTAGAGATGTTATAAGCTTGAGCCTAACTTTTAGTGGATTAGACCTCCAGCCACTCTAAGTGGATGGAAGCTTTCTCCTAATCCCTAGTGGAGTTCTCAAGCTGCCTTCAAAAGTAGTGTGGGGATACTGTCCTGAGCGGATAAGACAGAGGAAACAGTGGGAGCACATCCAGAAATTACGTGTCTGGATGGGGCTTTTGAGCAACCTGGTTAAGTGGAAGGTGTCCCTGCCCATGGCAGGAAGTTGGAACAATATAAGCTTTAAGGTCTCTTCCAACCCAAACCATCCTGGGATTTGGTGACCTTCCTCTCAAACCAGAAGTAGTGGCAGGATGGCACGTGAAACTTCCATCAGCTGAACTTATTAAAGGACTCAGCTCTGCATGGACAGAGCATGAACTGTTTACAGATGAAAATGAGTTGAGGCTAGTAATGTAGTAGGGTTTTCTTTTTTCCAAATGGTGCAATTCATTGGGGAGTTCATCCATCATTTACCTAAGGAAGATCTGAACTGCATGTGGATCATTAAACAGTTTTGTTCAGGTATACCTAATCCATTTTCTAACAGAATACTTTGACTGCAACTTCCATACTCTGAGTAATGTGATTCACTCTTCTTGGCCTGGTTTCCTAAGAAAGAAGGGAAATTTGTAGGAAGGTGATTGCCTTCCTTACAGGTTTTGTGAAAATTGTAGCTGGGGAGAGTCCCCAGTTAGGCCCTCTTGCAGTAAAATACCCATCATATTTAAAGCAGGAAAATCAAGGAAAGGATGTCAGAACATATTTCTGTTATTATAGAGAAAGTCTGTTTCCCCCTTGCTGACACCAGCTGTCCCAAATTTGGGGTATAGGGAGTAAGTGCTAATATAATTCTCCTGGAGTTTACAAGGTAGTAATTCCACACTTGAATGCATAGATCCTTCAGTGGAAGGCTAAGTGATTGTTGGAATAAACCAATGAGATTACTGCTGCTGAAAACCAGGGAATTTGGCCTACTGGCATTGTGAATATAATAAAAGAGAAGGGAAGATGAGGAAAGATGATTGTTCTGTTTAAAAAGGGTCTGCATGCTCCCAAACCCCATATTCATGTGTACTCATTTGGGATCCCTACGTCAGACTGTTTTCTCCAGATGCTTGTAAAGCATGGGGTCAGCCCCGCTGGAATGAGATATTTCCTAGCCTTGTGGCGTATAAACACCTTGGAGTTTATCCTCTGTGATGATGAACCACCAGGGGCTCCCAAATGCTTCCACTGGCAACTTACTGCTTCTGGTCTGGAGCCCAGCTTCTTGCAGATGAATTTTTTGGGCTTTCAAATATTAAGCACTGCAGTCTAATGGGATGGTGAGCATGATTCTGGGAACTGCTGTGCTGCATCTGGGTGTGGCTGTCACCTAATTGCCACCTGCTGTAGCTGTCACTCAGGTGGGGTTTGTCCTCTTTCCCATGGTAATAAACGAGCTATGAATTCTCAACAAGGGTATCCCTGGATGTATGATATACTTCCATCCAAAGTTTCTATTTTATGGTGATTTTTTTGGAGTGTCCTAAAGTTTATTTCTGGAAGTGTGTCTCTATTTTTTCAGCCACTCAGAAAAATCTGATCAATCCCTTCCTGTCCACTACTGGGAGTGTCAGGATGCAGGCGGAACACCTCATTTACAGAGAAATCTGTTCCAAAAGTCTTTTGGACTTTGCCCTCAATCAGTTTAAGTCCATGCAGCTCCAGAACTGGCCCACATAAAGGTAAAGAATGCCTTTTGCCAAGGTTATTGAACTGTACTTGGTAAGTTGAGAGGCACAGCTATGGAGATGCTGCAGTATCCATTCACACCAGCTGTGACGCTGAATTTGGGGGTTTAACTCTGTGTTGGCTGGGTCTTATCTGCTTCCTGCTGCATTAAAAGGACCCCCTGCAATTAAGGGGTCCTTTGTGTGTCCCCCGTGAGGAAGCTGTTTGGCACCACTGTGGTCTCCCTCTCACCACTTAGGGGTATCCTTAAAGAGGGGGATCTATAATAAAACTTGGCAAAATGGTGGAAATATGATCGACTCATCAGTCTGATAAAGGCCAGCAGCCGTTATGTGGAACATTTGCTCTTCCCTTGTATGCAGCTCTATACTGCAGTGTAACTATTTATGGGCCTGGCACCAATGGGATTTATGGAAAGCAAAATACTACCCATGGATTAGATTACTGCCTGCAAATGCTGCAAATGCTGCAGCAAATTGCAACTGCTGCAAAATGAGCTTTTCACAAGGGCTACCTAACACGTGTCCTGCGAGCAAGAAATTCCCTGGCCACAAGTAGATGGAGTTAAAAGGCTCCTCGCAGTCCTGCTCTTTTTTCCCTTGAGGCTTATGGGTTGGTTTTAGTGCTGCCTCCATGCCTTCTCCATTTATGTCTGTCTTCCTTCACTCAGGCTTCAAGGGTGGCCAGTCATGAGAGGCTCTATTGTACTTTTTTGGACAAATTTGTTATCTTTTACCCTCTGGGGTAAGTGAAGGCGTTGCAGGGCATCTGATAGTGAAGGGTAACTGCAAGTTGTCCTGTCCAGAAAAGAGGGTGGCAAAAACAAATGGCTTTTGTGCCTCTGAAGTTGAGGGATACATGAAAAGGAACTTAATTCTCTCCTATCCTTTCTGCTGGCAGTCTTAGCATCCAGAATGTCCAAATACTGGGAATAGGGTTGTTCTTGGGAGGTCCTGAACTTCCTCCTGGAAGTCCAAAGAGCTGAAGGAGGGTTCAGGTTTCCTTGTGATAAGCTGGTTTTGCCTTCCCCCTTACACTGCATTTTGCTTTCTCCTTGCTGCACTGCTGTAAACTGGATTTGTGAAACAATCCAAAGTAAAAGCTACCGCCCTTCTACCCCAAAAATGGCAGCATGGAGACAGAAACAAGTGGGTGACTGAGGTAGGGAGAGAGGTAAAACAGAAGTGTCTGCTGCAGAACGAAGTGCCAGGGACTACCATGCTAAGGGTGAAAGCTGGCTTGGGGAACACTTGGGAATACAAAGCTCTGTGGGTGAGGCAATAGCAGACCGTCTTGAATCAGCAGCTACATTGAATCAGCAGAGAATTGTTTTGTTCTGCTCGTCCCCAACAACTTTTGAGGGAGTGGGTTTGATGCTGACACATCAAACAGGAAAAATCCTGCAGGATTCAGAGACACAGGAAAAATCCTGCAGGATTCAGAGATATGCTGGTCCTCTCTGGGTCTAAGAGCAGCTGTGCATTGCACCTGCCCAGGAGGCAGAGATCTTCATGCACATCCTCTGCTTTGAAAGGTTAATTGTGCCAGTGGGGTGGCACAAGGGTGAAGGGCAATGCTCATCCCCAGACTCCAGATACCACGTTTGCAGTAGTGCCAGCAGCCCTTATAGGCTTGCAGAGCATCACCCAAGCCAAGCAATGTCACTTCTGCAGTAGCAACATCCCTGATCGTTGCTCCAGAGCTGGGAAAGAGCTCTCTGAAGCCCAGCTGGTATGTTACGGTATTTTGTAATCTTTGGCAAAGACAGGGAGCGTAGGAGGAACGTAAATACATTTGTCCTAAAGTGAGAATGGTGGTGTATCTGTTTCCAGTTCATGGTAAGGGGATGTTTGATGAGTGGCATCCTCAGTTTTGGAAGAGTTTGCTTGTTCTTTCAAAAAAACCCCCAAACAAACAAACAAAAAAACTCCAACCCAAACAAATAAAAAAAGTAAAATGAAACAACAAAAATCTACCTGTCAGATATTGCTGGGATCCAACCAAGACTTGCTCTTAAGGTCAGGCACAAACAAGCTTATTAGCTACGACTCAAATTTGACTAATCATTCAAAGTTAAGTAATTCTCCCGACTCCAGCTGTTGCAGAGGGGCTGGATCCTAAACTGCCCTCAATCAGTTTAAGTCCATGCAGCTCCAGAACTGGCCCACATAAAGGTAAAGAATGCCTTTTGCCAAGGTTATTGAACTGTACTTGGTAAGTTGAGAGGCACAGCTATGGAGATGCTGCAGTATCCATTCACACCAGCTGTGACGCTGAATTTGGGGGTTTAACTCTGTGTTGGCTGGGTCTTATCTGCTTCCTGCTGCATTAAAAATGGGTTTGCATGGTAACACTGCACCGCCACTGTGCACAGAGATTCCCCTGAAAACCTGAAACAGCACATGGCCTGAGACCCCCCCACTCCTGCAGACCCAATTAGTTGCCCTGTGCTTCTCTGTACTCATGCACAGCCAAAGCAGGGGGTTGCCTGGAAATTCCCAAAGCAATCAGCAGGTGACGGAGACCAAGGTTGCCCTAGCCCTGTTGGGGAGAGAGATAGCACTGCAAGCCCATCTACAGGAGCCATTTCAGCTCTACTAGGCTGGGTTCTTCCCATGACAAATACTTCAGTGGTGAGCCTTGGTACCCTTACACATGTGCCCAGTTGGATTTTCACTCTTATCATTTTGGGATGTACCCAATCCCTATGGCATTCTTGAGGGAGGTATGTTTGGTGTGGGAGACTTCAAAGAGCCAAGGGCAATCTGTGGAAAAGGGGAGTATTTGACTCTCTATTCTCTGCACGTTTGGAGTGGTTGGGAGTGGGGCTTGTGCAATGTCTGTAAAGCCGATGTGGTGAGATAAAGTATTTTCATCCAGTGAGTGAAGCTGGGGTGGCTTCAGGCAGGACTGGGGAAGATTGCAGCTATATACATATCCCCACCCCCGCCACCACCCCCCACCCCGGGGTGTATATGACTCAGAGGCCATGCATTTTGGAAGGGCTTCTATGATTCTCACATCTGTCATCCCACACAGTACACAAATACAATCTCACTCGTGTGCACTTTTTTGGTTTGAATGACTTTCCCGGGAGCTGAGCCTGAGCTCTACCGAGGTAGGATTTAGCAGCTGAGGAGTGCGTGTATGTGCTTGAAGCAACAGGGTAGCTGCTGCTGACAGGCTGCATTGCCACCTGCTGGGGCCACCAACACTCTTCTGCGAGGGGTCCCCAAGCTAGCAACCCTGCCGGGGTGAGCCTGGCTGGGGTCCAGCCTGTTTCCTCGGGTGCTTATTTTGAGCTGATCTGCTGCCTCCTTTGTTAGAGTTTGTCTTCAGGCACTAATAACATGCGAGTCGTAACTCTGGGGGTTTAAATTTCCTGGTCTGGGTATTGGCCTTCAGGTTTCTTTCCTGGGGGCAGCTAAAGGAATGCAGGGGACACTTTGGCCAACGGACTCAGACATTCTGGGCAGGAACACATGAAGATCCTGTGTTGTTCTTACCAATTAAAAAAAAAAACCTAATTAAAAAAAAACCCAACAAAACTCTTGCTATGAATTAACTGTATGTGCTGGGAACTGGCCTGGAGCAGGACTTGCGGTCTTGAACCCAACCACATTCCCTTGGGTATTGTCATCAGAAAACCCCATTCAGATTTGGCCAAGCTATTACAGCTGGGTGCAAAAAAAAATGGACAAAAATAAATAGGGGAAAATGGAAAGGTGAGACAGCAGTGCAGTGAGGTCTGGCTGGATAGCTTGTGGAAGCCAGCAGTTTTGGGGCCCCACTAGTTGCTTCTCCCAGATACTGTACGTGGGATGTGCCACCCTTATTCTACCCGGCTCAGCTCCAAGCATGTCAGATGGAAACAGTGTCTGTTCTGGGGCAGGCTGAGATCTCTTCTGCTGTGCTTTTTCCCTATGAACTCTAGGAGAGCATCTGCCATGGCACAAGCCAGCAGCCTACTCCAAAGTAGTTTCAAAGGGAAACCAGTGTGCATCAAATCACTGCAGTGGTAGTTCATAAATGGATTTATCAGCTCAGTGTGTCTGACTGCGAAGGCTTCAGGGGCTGAGGACAGCTCCTGGCAAGATTTTTTGGCAAAAACTTTACATAATGTTAGCCATGGATTTAGTGTCAATGCTAATTTGAAAAGTTAATATGTAGGAATAAGAAATGAAGTAATTTAGGCAGAGACAGCACTATCTGTTCTCTTGCACTATCTCTGTGTCACCTCTCTGATAGCTGAGGCTGCTGTCAGCTCTTGAGAGCTGAAACCAAATCAGGCTCTTGGGGAACATGCACACCTACAGATGGCATTTGGTTTACAGTACTTGGGAGGTTTTTAATCTTGCTGATCACACTAGTACATACAAGAGGTGAACACAAACTGAGCCAGGTAAAGCATTCAAAATGTAGCTTTTACTTGTTTCTTGGGAATATAGGTTATATTTTTTATAACCTATAAAACCTACATTTTTTATAACCTATAAACCACCACCATGGACAAACATAACCATCACAAAGTCTCAAATATCTACACTTCTGTTGGGGTTTGAAAGTTTTCCTTTTCGGTTCTTCTCCCTTGTGGAATTTTTTCCCTGGGTGTGTTGCAGAGAATGATGGCTGGGTGATTACGAGAACAAAAGGGGAAGGCCAAGCAGGCTGCCCGCTCTGGCACCTGGGGGTGGGAACTCAGCTCGGAGGGCCGGTGGGCACTCAGCGTTGGTCACGAGGTGAGGGGAGACTGCTGCCTGCCGTGGTGGTGAGGACAACGCTACGCTGAACCTCTGCATTTCTGGCTGCTTTCCTTCTGTGGGAGAAGCCCCGGGATTCCCGAGCCTGTTTTGTTCCTGCCCTGCTGGGAGTCGGGCTGTGCCCACCGTGTCCCTGCTGCTGCTCTGAGCCTGTGCTACACTGTAGCCCGTGCGCCCTGCCTGCCGAGAGCTCCCGGGATTCCTGCTGCGGCTCCGGACTCATCTGCCGCCCAGAACTGGTGCTCGTCCCTGCTGTTCCAGCCTGCTGCTCCCGAGGATTCTGCCGGACACCGGNTGATATTAAGTCCCTCTCGGGTGACTTGTTGAGACAGGTGCAGTTGTGTTTTCAAACCTTGTCTTGGTTCTGCTCCCTTCCCTTAGCACAAAGGCGGGAGGAAGTCAGCAGCACCACACCAAACCCCTGTATGAAAAAGGGTAACCAGAGAAACTGCATTATGCTGCCTTCTCATCCTCGTTGCTGGACCCATTTTCTCAAGACCTTTACCACAAACTTCAATAGAAACTATGGAAAACCAGGTTGCATAGGACCTCCATCAACTTAATATATGCTCGTGCTGGAGGGCAGGATTGCCTTTATCCATACCACACCTGACAGCTTGGTCTTCAAACCTCTGCTGCTACAGTCCCCATGGTGCCCTGTTCCTCCTTTCATTAAGCAGGAGGGTACTTTCCTGGGAGGATCCACCTCTTCCTTTGGTGGCCAGCACTGCACACTGGTGTGTTTTGGTGCAAATAACAGTAACCAGAAGGGCTGTGGTCTGAAATGGAAGCCACAGAGGGAGGATGCAGCCTTGGATGGGCACAGCAGTGCAAAAGGATGACCTGGGATCAAAGCACAGCCTGCAAGGGAAAGCCCAGGACTGGCCTTGATGGATTGGAGATGAGGGAAAACTGTGAAATAGTCTTAACACTCAGGGTGGGTGGAAGGCCATTGAGCCTTCAGGAGCTGCCAGCACAGCTGTTGATCTCTTCAGACATGAATCCTGGTCACAAAGCAAGGGGTAGAAATAACCCAAAGTTTGGTTGTTTCAGCATTTTTATTTGAAAGTGCTGCACGTGGCAGTTGTACACGTGGCCATGATGCTCCCCTGATCAATGCACAAACCCTGGGACATTATGCTCTCATGCCACCATGACCCAGGCTGCACAAACCATCTTCTGTGGTGTCCAGGAGAACCCCAGGCACTCAGAGCAGTGTCCCTGCACTGCCATCATGTCGCTGCTGCCGCTGGCCACCCGGTGGCCTGGCAGGGGACGATCTGTTCGGTGCCTCCGGCAACGGGGCAAAGCGAATCCCTTGTCTGCTGATGGAAGCCTCTGTAGGGGCTCATAGTGGAACAGGCTGTGGCAGAGCTGTTGCTAGGCAACACGGACGATGGCGAAGGGAGAAAGAGGGACCGCTCTCTAGTGTCTGCAGTCCAGCTTTATTGTCCGGAAAAGGCAGAACAGCAACGACGACTTAAGCTGAATGGAAAAATACCAGACAAGGACCCCGAAACCCCTGTACCTGCCATTTTTGTACACAATCAAGAGGGGGAGGTACAGAGGAAACAGACCAATAGGGGAATGAAGGGCAATGATAGGTGACCAATCAAGGAAAGGTAGGGGAGGAACTCACAAAGACAAACCAATTGTAACCCAAGCAATGAAGAACTTTCTGGAACCTAATATGTAGTAAATAAAGTCCATATATATGCATGAACTAGCAAACCAATAGGAACTGAGAAACCAGGGAAAAATCCAGAAAGGAAGGAGGAGACATTGCAGGGGTGACACCCAGTGGGATGCTACCTTATACCTGGGCCTCGTCCTCAGACCCGCCCTCAGGGTCAGAGTCCTGGCCAGGAAAATCCACCTACTTGATGTCCCCCGGTGCACCAGTGGGCCAGACCACCGCAACACCCTCACACCAGCCAAGATGGGAGGTAACTTCAAGTACTGTTTGATTAGGCAACTCCTCTCTGCTTCCCAGTCACCTCCCTGTGCTGCTTAGGTCCTGTGAATGATAGGGGATGCCTGCTGCTGATTCTACATGAGCCTAAGACTTCTGACAGGGATGCCCAGCCTCAAGGAGATGAGCTTTTCTGCAATTGAGGCAATCTTTTGATGGACTTTCAGAAACCTCTGAGGGCAGCAGAAGCATGGGCTTTGAGGAAACCAGCCAGCCTTCCAGGACTGGTTTCTACTCTCTGCCTATCCAGGAGGTTCTTAAAGGGCTGCCTATGCCACTGGGGCTCAGCTGCCCTGCATTCAGGCACGTGTGAGTGTAATTGTGCCAGGTTTGGTGGTCCTGCTTTGCCATTGCTTGTCCAGGAGTGTGGCTGTGCTGCCCTGCTACTTCTCCCCTGCTCTTATGGGGCCAGAGGCACTCAGCAGCTCAGCCCTTGAAAATCAAAACCCATGGCCACATTGGTGCGGGCTGAGGAGCCACCCTCAAACAACACAAAGCTGTGTGGCTGCATCTGTAAACTTCCCTGAGCTCAGTGTTTAGCTCATGTGTTTCTTTAGTGCTAAGAAAGTGGTTTACAGTGGTTTACATGTCCCAAATTTCTGCAATTTTGTGCAGCATCAGCTAAGGATGGAAAAGCGGATTTATCCCCTGCAAGTACCTAATCTGCCTGACACATCAAAGCCAGTTAACCTGGTGCAGATTTTCCAGCTGTGCAGATGTGTGGTTGCAAATCAAACTAAAACAAGCAGTAGCATAGCAAACAAGTTATTCAAATTATCCAGGTTTGGGAAAGCTTATAAAAGAAAACATGTAAATAACATCTATACAGTTAATAGATTAAACATTGACAGAACTCAGTGGCATACATTTCTTTTCCCTTGTTGCTCCCAGTGTGCAATTGGCACCGCCTAATACACTAATTTAAATAAAGACTGCAAAGTAAACTCTCAAAGCTAACCAGAAGAGACCACAAAAGGCAAGTATGCTTAGCTCACTTTTGGACTGGAGTTTGCCATTGGATGACCCATGGACTAGCAAACTTTAATGTAAGATGGCAGTGGATTACTTGTCTGTCACTGGAACAAATGCACAGAAGAGCTATACATAGCCTTTGCCTTTATAGCGGACAGGTGCAAACTCAGGACAAGCCTTTGCCATGTCAGTTCCAGCTCTGCCAGTTGCAGTAAGATATTAAAAATACATATAAGACTCCACAGTCCATCACATTCGCTTCATGTGGCACAGCCCAGATACTGAACCATCTGCTCTCTGGGTGCTCAGAAAGAAAACACTTGAAAATAACTTCCAGGACAATAGTCTCAGTTTTCCATCTGTTGTTTTCAAAAGGCAGCTAAATTCCTGCAACTACTTGTGAGCACAAAAAGAAGTTAAATAGCCCAGGTTAGACTCAATAGAAAACTTCTTCCCAGAAAATGGGATACAAGAAATAGCAAAACTCTGTAGCCAACAAAATTCTGTACATTTCTCCCTGCTCCCACCTGTAGCCCTGCTTTTTTAAGGGACATCAGCAAAATCTGCAGTGTCTTTTAAATCAAAACAATGTAATGAGACAACTATAAATGTTCAAGAACTCAGCATGCCCTCAGGAGGATGGATTTATGTTCAGTTAGGTGAACGATGAGTCTGGAAAAAGGAGAAAGCAGCCTTGAACTGCGTTTCCAAGTGCAGAAGGATACAGGCAGCAAACTGCCAAGCAGGACTCAGATTTAGAGTTCAAATGCAGGGAACTTGGCCTTGGTAGGTACCAGCAGGTCAGCAAGAAAGTAAATCGTTCCAGCCATTCCTGAGGATGAAAAAAACACTGTGCTTTAAATTCCCTTTGGGCACTGTTTTTCTCAGTTATCCAAGGGATGAATGAACTATGAAGACAGAAGAAAAAATAATTTTCGAGGACTGAGCCCAGGTTTCCTGAGCAACTTTGGTATTTCAGTGGGGAAAAGCATTTTGAAGTTAATCAAATGTTGAAAAGCATGTGGGAAAACGCAATGGGTCTTTTTCCCACTCCAGCTCCCTCCCTTCTGCTTTACCAATCCACAAGTTCAACACTGGGCAGCTTTGTCAAACTCTGGTCCTTGCAACACATCTGCCCAAGGTCCTCACTGATGGAACTGCTGTTGTCCCTTGGCCTGCAACAGCCTGGGGAAATTTAGGTTAGCTCCTTCAGCCATACCTGCTGATGGTGGATTTGGGGGGAGCTGTTAGCAGGAGGCACAAAGTGCCATAGGAGCCAAGAAGTTCATAAAAGCAGGCCCATTTGTTCCTCACCTTTAGAATCAAACTGGAACACTCACAAAGGATTTCAATCCTTAAAACTGTACAGAAAAGAGACTGTCTGAGAAGCCAGGCTACAAATACCCAAAAGGAGACCTGTAGCCATGAAAGAATTCCCCTTGAGATCTGTATGCAAAATCTGTGTGGGAGGCCTAAGAGGACAAGATGCTCCAGCTAAGACATTAGCCTGTGCTAATGAGACACTGCTTCTGGGTAAAAAAACCCAGCGAGTAGAGTTTCCTTTCCATCCTCTACACTGAGTTTTGCAAAGACTGCAGTGGAATGTGTATTTGGTTTTCCTTGGTGCTGGACCAGCTTAGATCCAGGAGCAAAACACAAAGGCTAGAGACTGAAATTACCTTCAAAGAGAGAGAATGGCGTGTCTGGAGTCCGGCATCCATGTTGGCCATAGCTTAAACACCACTCTGCAAACTGAGAAAAGAGGTACAAAAATTGTTCAAATTTAGTTAAAGGCAGATCTTGAAAAGAAAATATTATCCCTTGTCCTCATGTTACCCCCTGCAGAGCAAGGCTTCTGAGGGAAATCCCTTCTGTACAGGCTGTCAGTGACTGCACTGCTGAAGGACTACTCTGGTGCAGATGGTCACATCTATCTGCATGTCTGCCCCACTAGAAATTGTGTTTCAAAGGCCAGGGCAGTGATGTAGAAGGCAGAAGTAAATAAGCCCCTCTACCGGCCCACACCACAAGATTCTTACCTTGCAGGCCCTGTAGAGGTATTTCATGTTCTGAGTGAGGTTGTACAGTGCCAGGAAGGCATAAGCATTGCCAGCTGTCCCATGGCATAGCCCGTAGCCTTTCTTCAGTAACCCATGCTGCCAGATCACTTCTGCACACTGCAGGGCATCATTCAGGTACTGCTGCTCCCCAAAGACCTGCAGAGACAAGAAATAGTTATCCTTGCTGAGGCAATATCCTCCAAACAAAGAGCATCCCTGTGGGATGCAGAGGCTTGGGTCTCCTGCTAAAGTGACTGCTGTTTACTTTTAAGGAGGATATTTTTGATATCATGAGTGGAGATGTTAGACCATTACTTCACACACAACTAGTTGTCACCATCCATCACCTGCAACAGGGCAGCCCACAAAACTGATGGATATTTTCAGAAACATTTTTTTTAAAGACTAACTTCTGTATCAGTCAGTGGTTCCTGTGGGGTGATTTCACTGTAATAAGCCATCCTACTTCCAGGCAAGGGGGGGGTCTCCCAGCATCTTCTCCAAAGGAAGTTTTACATTTAGGGGTCTCTAAAGGGTCTTTTCAAGGTTTCTGGTACCTTGTACGCCTGGACAAGCATGTAGATTACACCTGGTGCTCCATGGCACCAGTGGACGAGTAAGTCTCTGGTGTCACCGATACATGGAGGGTAATTCCCAGATGGAAACTTCAGCTGGCAGACATAGTCCACGCTGGGCTTGACTGTGTTGTGCAGCTTTACTTGGCTCACTCCAAAGCCAGGCTAAGAGAGAGAAAACATTTAAATCAGGGAGAATTACCATTCAGTCTGTCCCTAAGAGACCCAAGGTCTGCCTGAAAGGTGGAAGCAAAGTCAACTATGACTACATTCCCTCTTGCTCCTTGTAAATTAAGTAATGTCTTTGATTCAGGCTTTCACACTTCACAATTACGCACTCAGCCCCTAGCTGCTCTGCCTTTTGGCAGGGACTTATTTCCAGTCCTGCCCTTGCAGTCCAGAAACAAAGACTGTCCTTAGCATGTCACCTGGTCCTCTAAGCAAGAGAGCTTGTTGCTGCTTTTCCTAAAGATGAGCAGGAACAGCTTCAGGTGTCAGATCTGAAGTAAAGAGGTAACTGTCTGAAATCAGTATTAAGGATGATTCCTAGCACCTAGAGCATCTCAGCCCAGCTGGCAGGCTGCAATTCTGTATCTTCACAGATGTTGCTAGGTAATTTCAAGAGGCTGACTTCACTGCTGACCTCAGTTGGAAGCAAGGGAATGGCTTCAGCATTCTCTTCATGTGGGGCAACAACACTGCCCCACACGAAATTTGTACTGTTCTAATTTCCCATGGCAGACTGCAGTAAGAACTCTCATCTAAGGATCACATTGTTCCCAGACTGGTAAGTGGAAAATTAAAAATCAATACTTCTGCTGTACAACCATTAGAGATAAAAGATGTTCTCCTCTCCATTTTTGCTTGCTTCTCCCAAGGCTTTTTGTGCATCATGCTTGGCTGATCCAGGCTCCTTGTACTTCATATAGCAGAGAAGCATAAAGCCCATGCAGTATTTTATGAGAGACTTACACTTAAAATTATTTAAAACAGCCATCTGGGAACAAGTTCTGTAACTTGGTACAAATTTGGGCTCACAGCACATCGCTGTCTCCCCTGCTCCTAGCTAGATATTCTGTGCTCCTGGGCAATAACCACCTTGCATCCAATTTTTGCCAAATCTTCTACGTAAAAACCACCAAACACCCCTTCCTCTCTGAGCCACAGAAGAGAGGTATATTCACAGGACTTCTATTGATCCTGTATATGGGCTTTAAATTTTACAGTCCTGAAGGAAAGCTCAAATACTTGAAACCTGGTGGCTTCCTTTTCCACCTGCTCTGAGAGTTATGTCTCATAAAAGATTATAGACTATTTCTAGACCAAAATAATTTGCATTGCTCATGGGTGCTCTTAATGCTTTAAAACTTCAATGTTATTTATTGCTGTTATTTTTCTAAGTGCTTAAGTGCTGTAAATGTATGCACAAAGGGACCCACATAGGGCAATTATCACCCTCATTTTTTTCAGAGCCAGAATATGGAATATTGACAGAGCTCCAGTGAGTTGTGCAAAATATTGAGACATCATCAAAGCAAAGGGGTACTGCATCTCGCAGGCTCTTATCTTGCTCTCCCTGCTTCAGGAACTGCAGCACTCAGTTTCTTTATCAAACTCCCACCTCTTTCACATATAGAAACAGGTTCTGCTTTGGATACAAAGGCATTTCCCAGTTTCCTACTATAAGCCCAATTTCTTTCACCATGCTTTTCTCTCAGAGATTCTCATTCTAATGATCTGACACTGCTCCAAGTAACCACCTCAGAAAATGCAGGGAGACAGACAGCAGACACTAACAAATGTGAATACTTTATACATGAGAGGGGAAACTCAGACCCAGATGAGCCACAGGACCCCATTATGTGACACTGCTGGTTAATGCAGGTCACATTTCTCCACAATCTCCAATTTCCAAGACTGGAGATACAATCTTAGATTTGAAGAAAACCTTTACAATTGGAAATGCATGATAAACACATGGGTAAGCCAATCAAACAAGGTATCTTTCCCAGTTTGACATTACCAAGAGCCATTTCAAATGCTGTTCCTTGTTCAAAGAAATGTGGAACAGCTGCTAAGGGCCTCTCCCCTCATGCCTCTTACCTGCATAAGATAGTAGTAAATCCCAGCCAAACCATGGGCTGCTCCTACATAGTACTCCTGGTACCACTCATACATGAGTGGGCTCTTTGATGTGAAGTTCCTCTTTTTGGCTAAGCTCTCTCCTGAGGCTACAACTGCTTCGCAGACCTGTTGATGGGACCAAATGTGGGTGAAGGAAACACTGCCGTCTTGGACATAGCACAGCAAGTATTCTGACACAGAACAAGATTTGTTTTTCTGCCCAAGCAGAAGGTGGAATGAAAATGTATGCCAGTCCAGTACTTATGGATTTACATGGTAAGTGGGGGACATGCGGTGCTTTGTCCCTTTGGAAGAAGAGCAGGTATACCATGATTTCTCCCTTACTTCCAGAGTTCTTTACATCTAGCACTGATTTTTACCTGCCCAAAGGTGAGTTGCGTGGGAAGAGACAGATAACAAATTAGCAAAAGGCACAGTACCTGCTGAATGTGACTTTGAGGGATCTTTTCCTGTCCAAAGTGCTTGTTCACAAATATCAGTGCAGACAGATAGCCCATGTGTCCGTAGAGTAGTTCATCTGGCACTCGTGGGTCAGCCTTGTGTAGGTGGAGCAAACTAGGATGAAAAATTCACATGGGGGAGATGAGAGGACACTCAAAGCCATGTAAACAAGCACTACAACTGGAGCTCAAAACCATGGTTCATTCCTTCATGCTGTCTGTGCCCTGGGAGTTGTCAGGCTGGGCTCTAGCTCTCAAGGCTTCCAGCTACACAAGGTGCAGAATTGCCCCTTCATCTCTGCCTTTTGTTTGGCTGATTGCTTCAGTCTGCTCAGCTGTTCACAATACACTCATACTACATGCTTGGGTTTTAGAGCACCAGCTTGGAAAGCTACTCGAGGGGGAAACCTGGGCTGAAAGAAACGGTCAGCATAAAGCTGCTGACTGCTCAGGAAAGGCTACTCACCGTCATCTCCTTGTGATGTAGTTGGCAAAGCAGACGCTGCCAAAAATTACTACTTTCAATTTAAATGGCTATCCTTCTAATTTGGCTACTTAAGGAATAGTAGAAAGTCAAACTAGTACTAATGCTATGTGGAAAAATCTCACCCCTTATGCTCATAAGTCCTGATAAGAAAGCCCCTTCCTCTCCATGCCTGCAAATAGCCTGGGCTATGCTCTCAGGTGAGAAAGAGGTGTCTCCTAAAAAACTTAGTAAGAGGTGGAGCTACACATGTTTAACATCAAGATGCCATGGCACATGGAAGGAATGTTCCACTAGGGAGAACTGAGCAGCAGTGAGGACAGCTTAGCAAAGTGAGAGTGCTGTGGCTGTCTGAGGACAACTTGTCTGGCACCAAGCCAAGTGCAGAGTGAGGTCTTCTGCAGTCAACTATTTTCTTTGCCACTTTTCTATTATGATATTGCAAAGCTGGTGATATTCCTGTAGTGCAAACAGAGACTGTCAGCACTTCACACTGGAGCTTTGTAGCCCAGTTCACTCTTGATGTAATTTCTCCTTTGTTTTACCTCTCATCACACTTCCAGAAAGACTGGATGTCCTTCCCTATCAGGCCAGCAGGTAGCATTGTGACTGGATTTGGCTTTATTTTTCTGTTCACCTTTAAAACAGCAATCTGAAAAGTGCCATCACTTTTAAAATACCAGCATAAGTGGCTTTAAGACTGTTGCCTGACTGCTTTCTGCTGTGAAACCAGGCAGGAAAAGCTCTGTGTATGCTAGGCTTCCTTGTAACAGCAGTGTGAAAGCAAGCCTTTGCTCCCTGGGCTCCAGGGACTTTGCAATAGTGTGTGGCAAAGTAAAGAAGCAACCATATGTCTCAAGTAAACAGGATGCTGAGCTGTGAGTTCTCATGTCAGGAAATTTTGCCTTGGCACTAGACTCAAAGTGAGCAGGGATATTGAAGGAGAAAGGAGGGAGCAGTGTCTCAGGGTGGATTGGCTCTTGTACCACTTGACATGTGGACTGCTCCATGGGGGAGGTTTCTTTCTCACAGACTAAACCCAAGGGACAGATTTTACACCCAAGGCATGGGTTCTTCTCTCAGCTGCCGGAGTTGAAAGAAAAGGCCTGCTGCCTCCTCATGGCACCTGCCTCCAAGGCCAAAGAAGGCAGATGAATAGAATTTCCAAGGAGATATCTGGACAGATAGACTCTTCCCAGCAGCAGCCTGGCCAGAAGAGAAGCTGGCTTGTGATGTTGTTCAGCTCTGAGATGTCAGGAAATGTCACGTGAAATAGAAGGAATGGATGGATGCATGAATTGTAATACTAGTGGTAGGGATTTTCTCAACTCTGGATGTGATATCTTCTTTTTGTGGGGAAATCTGGAGCAACTGGAGCTACTTTTCTTGTTCTTTGTGCATTACTGCTTTACCTCTAACTGCTTTTCAAGCAGAACCATCAGGGGAGGAAGCCTGCCAGTAGTTTTTGCTGGTTTTGAAATGTGGTCATGCATTCAAAAAGAGATGCCTGGGATGTTGCTAGACTGATTGCACGCAGAATGCATTTCTCAGGTGTGTGGAGTAAATTGAGGTCTCTGAAAGGAAGAACCACTCCTACTCAAGTTATCAGCTTACTACCTCAACTGTCAACAATTGGCAGTTTCTGGACAGGGGGAAATCAAAGCAGCTGTAGAGCAAAATGAAATTTTTGTATATCATTGGCACTGAAAGCAAAGCTTTGACCTTCTGAATTGGTGGGAGGTGACAGGAGAAAGCGGGCTCCTAGAACATGGCTCAGATTTTCACAGGCTCTTGGAAAATAGGCTGCCCTGAAACATTAGTCTCTCTAGAGCATAAAAACACGTTTTTTGGTCATGAACTCATTTAGGAAAAAGCAAGCTTCTGTCTCTTCCACTGCACATAAAACCTGGCTGATGGGTTCTCTTCACTGGCTCAGTAAAAATGAAGTGCTTTAAAAGACAGAGGACAAAATGCAGAGAGGCCCTTCTCCACAGCTCTGATCGAAGTGCTCTTTCTATGCACTTCCACTGCACAGATTAGCAACTGTTCTGTAACTAAACAGAATACTCAAAAACCATTTAAGAGTTTTGATTAAGGGAGCTACTTCTCAAAGATATACTCTGTTTTAAAGGAGCACAGTCAGGCTAACTGCTCTGGGAATTGGTAGCAGAGTAAGGACAGTGTAACTATTCATTTGAGAAAGCCACATTTTTCTGTTTTCCTTCTTGCAGATGTACGAAGAAACCAAGTTCCAAAGTTCTGCCTTTATCATACCATTAGATGGCAGTACAAAATTAATCACAAGATTCCATTCTGCCACCAAACCAGAGGCAGAACAAGAGGGATATGGGGAGGGGAGACCTCAGCAAGAAAACATGAATTAGGGATTGTTTTTACAACCTGAGACTTATGCATTGAGCACAACTCAATGCATAAGTCTGCCAGTAATATTTGACAGATTAGTTCCCTTCTTGTTAGCACATATGTTAATCATAATGAGATTTGCCACTTTGTCAAAGCAAAATCTAACCCACAGATTATTACCAGAATAAAGAAGAGAGTTCTGTCCTCAAACTGATTGTATCCACGTAAACCAGAAGCTATTCTTAGTTAAGGGAGTGGGAAGTTGGTGTTCAAACTATACAGACACCTCTGATTCCCACATGTGGCTTTTTCTAATTGCTATTATGTATCACTTGCTCTTGGCTGTTTAAGGGCAGTCAGTGTTTTGAAGAGCCAGGGGATTTGTCTTTCTTTGTGCAGATCACCTATTAATGGAAACTCTCTACAGGACTGTTTCTCACCTTCTTACAACTCATCTCCCTTAACTGAGAAAAGCTTGCAACTGCATCTCCTCAACTGTTTTCCTTCCTCTGCCACATGCTGATGTAAGACTGCTTGTTTGTCCTTTTCTCATCTTAAGTACCAAACAAAAATACATGTGAAAACAGTCGAGGAAAGGCAGGAAATAGAAATAAATGAATCATAACCAGCTGCATTCTGCAGTTGAAAGGGATGCTGTCAATCTTAGGTTTAAGTCAAAGACAACTAATAAAGAGCAAGTAGAAGCAAGTGCCAAAATTAAATCTAATAATCTTACCACATTTTTCCTTTTCATCAAAATAACTGTAAAGCTAAATTAAAATGTTCTCCAAGAACACCAAACCCCACCTCCTGGGTTTTTTTGTTTTGTTTTTAATTTTGGCACTTTTTTCTTCCTGTGTTTATCAGAATTATTTTTAAGACTGCAATACCAGCTGAACAATATCCTTGTTCCCCAGCCTACAGGCTGCCATGCAAATGTGTTTGTCCTTAAACCACCTCTTTTACCAGGGCAGGAAAAGTTTTTGCTGCCTTGCTAAGTTACCGGCTTATTTCTCACACAAGACTGCAACAAAATGTATTCACTTCTGTCAGAGAGTGACTCATACAAGCCCATATCAGCTCTATGAGCAAGAGGAAGGTCAGGTCAAAGACATAACCAAGTATTTTACCGCATGATGTAGTCTTCTGCCTGCTTCTGGTTCTGCAGCTTGTGGTGGACAACAGCAGCCACTGCCAGGGGCCCAGCATCACCACACAAGAAAGTGATGGATCGCCTGGTCATACATCTCAGGCTCTTCTTCACGTACTCATGAGCCACCTGAAGGTAGGCTGGGTCTCCATACACATCATACAGGTGCAAATATAGCAAAGCAATGCCTGCAGAAGGAACATAAGAGTTGCACTAGAAAGGTTTGCTCTGTTACTTCAATAAACCTAAAAGTCTGGCCTGGCCCTCATCTAGGGCATAAGCCTTACAGACAGACTTCTCAGGCAAATCCAGGGACATAACCCACAGCGTCCTTTCCTGCTTTGTCATCTCCTTGTACTTGATGCTGCTTGTGAGTGGATGGCAGGTCAAGACAACAGCAGGGTCTGACCCAGGAAGGCCTGGAGAACAGCACAGAATTGCATAAAATTTTATATACAATTACATACAATTTTAGTAGCAAGGAGCAAAAGATGAGACCTTGACAAACCCACCAAAATCTATACACTGTACCTGTGACTTCTGCTCAACAGTGAAGGGGAAAAAGAAATCATCTTTGGGCAGATGGTACTTGTGACAGAGCAGAATCGAGTTATCACCCTCT
The DNA here is from genome assembly GCA_013399225.1 of Rhipidura dahli. Lineage (NCBI taxonomy): Eukaryota > Metazoa > Chordata > Aves > Passeriformes > Rhipiduridae > Rhipidura > Rhipidura dahli. The sequence goes on from VXAC01002379.1 coordinate 149,340, forward strand.
CTATTTTTTCCCCATGCAAGGGGGAAAGGGGTTAGGTAACTTATCTTGGATTGGATTTTAAAAAAAAGTGGCACACCATCAGCACCCTTAAGACATCCAGACATCCTACTTGACTTTTTTTATTTCTCTCTATTTTTTTTTAATTCCGTTCCACTGGCAAGGTTGTTACAGTCCCCTGGACATCATCTCCTGCTGTTGAGCAAGCCCCAAGCCCTACAACAAGGTCTGCGGCATCCTAGAAAAATGAAAAAAGGGACTGCCCAATTCTCCTCTGCAGCACATAACTCATGAGATCAGCCCTTGTCTGAAACAAAAACAGCTGCCTGGAATACTAGAAAAGGCTGCATGGTCCTCACTAGAGGTTTCCAATGGACTGGTCAGCTACAAAACCAATTCTGATACTGAGCAGTCACATCAATTGCTGTCCTTTGCCTCTGTCTGCCTTGTCTTCACTCAGATCTTGAAGCTTTTAGTAGGTAACTGAGGAATCCTCAATAAGTCTGTGCCTGAGAGGTCTGCCACATTTTAGCCATCCTTCTGATCTGGGAGCCATTCTTAAACCTGCACTAAGAAAGCTACTGGCCCACATCACTTTGAGAAGAGCTTATTTCTCCCCTTTTCCAATAACCATTTCTAAGAAGACTCAGGTCCGGCATTAAGCCTAAATTAATAGAGCCAGCCTCTGCAGATTCTGATGTGTTAAAGTCAAGGGGGCAAGTGTGCTGCAAAATTACCTTCCAAGGTACTGAGGACAATTTCAAACTTAGATAATTTTCTCATTTTGCATGGGTAATTGCCAAAGCTTCATGCTACAGACAATTCAATTCCACATGTACGTTATGTATAAAATTTCCATTTCCTGCTGAAGCTAATAACTTTGTCCTCTCTCTAAGCAATTCAGTGCTAGCAGTTCTAGAGAGAGCTCAGCAGCTCAGCTGTACAATGCCATCACTCAAGTCTATAAGGATGTGGATACGAAGCCCTTCTTTAAAGGGGAACCCTCCTTTTCCAGCTAGAAAATGTCAAGTGACTCTCCTTGATTTATTTAGGACCTAGCACATCTTCTAGACTCTTATTAGCCAGACAGCTGTCTGAGCACAACTTGCACTCTGCTTTAATATACAACTTCTAGCTTTGTAAGTAGTTTCTATTCCCACTGTCATCACACCACCCTAATTATGCACATAAATACTCTGCCAAGACCACTGAATTCTTAGAAAGCAAATCTCAGCATTGGTTTCCTCTGATTTCTTTGCCTCTCCTCTTTTAAAACATTTCTCACTCCCATTCCTCCCAGGCCCAAGCATCTTTGGAAAGACTGCAAAAAACCACTGATCTGTTCTAAAGGATGAAGTTGCTTTCCCAAATCATTCATTTTTCCTTTTTATTTAAAACCCAAAGGTCTTATAAACTACATCTAAAGCCAGTTTTCTTAATTCATTTTTCAAGGAATTCCTACTCCCAAACTGATCACAAGGGTGCAAGCACTGCTGCCTTCAGCTTTCTTTTGCCACCTGTGAGCCCCAGAGCAGGGGGAAGGCAAGCACAGGTATGAAGAGGCAATGTTGACAGGTGTATGTAGAGGGATACAAAACACAGTCACCTGGGTGGGGATATCCTATATTAACCTGTATGCCAAGAGGTAGGCAGAGTATTTCAGAGGCAGGGCAGCTTAGAGACAAGGGTATCCACCTGGTGACCTTGGTTCAGTTAAGGTAGAGTTGCTCTGCAGAAGCTTTTCCACAGCTCTCCCTCTCCAATATCCTCCTCATCCCAACTGACCAGTAGGATTTGCTGACTGACTGGGTGTTTGTTTGGCATGCTTTAACTGGTATACAAACAGGGAATCACCAGACACATGGAGCTAGGTAGGCTGTGGATCTGCTCCATTTTTGTGTGCCCTGGACATCTGTGTTCAGTGTCCCAGTTGGAAATGTGACCTACTTTTATGACCTCTGTTTCCAGCAGAACTGCCATACAGTGGCTGCCGGTGGCCCACTACTCCCAAAGATGTCTGGGCTTTGTTCTGTTGATTTGTTTAGTACTGGACCTTCTCTGTAGTTTCTCAGATGTCCAAGTTTTTTGCTTCTTGCCCCTGCTGCAGAGCCAAATGAGATGGGGAATGCCTCAAAGAGGCATCCCTTGATGGTGCAGGGCTGCACTGAATATGTGCTACTGACGGACCAATAGAGCTCTGATGACTGAAACAGCTACCTCCAGCATGCAGGAAGTCAATACACCGGGGTTGAGTGTCAATACCCAAGATGCTTGCTCACTGCAGGGAATCAGGAGGCAAAAGTCAATTCTGCATGTCTCACAAAGCCTGCTTAGTCAACATCTTCATGAAGACAGTAAACGGCACCTCTCTCCTCTCACCTTTCTGTATGGTAGGTGCAGAGGACTACTTTGCACTAGAGATTTCTTTTGTGTGGGGCAGAGGAGTACATGCTGTACATAGTAGAAACGGAATTGTTTGCATCAGCTGGCTTGTGTTGATACCCTGACTTCAGCAACCATTGCTTTCAACAGAGCAGGCACCATGGAAATACCAGGAAAGGTCTTGTGACCTAAAGCTCTGCAGTAGGCAGAATGAGTATCTCATCCATATGACCATTGTGTTGACCGAAGAGAAGCTTTGATCTTCTGAACTTCTCTGTAAGTTTAGACTTACTAATTTGTTGGATTCCCAGCAGTTCTCTTTGCAAGCAAGTCACGCCATTAGACTGTTCTGAACATGCCTCCTTGCCTCAGGAGCTGAGCTGTGCTTCTTCTATCAAGGGCAGGAGGCTGCCACAAGAGGATATTTTGTTCCAAACCAACCATCTCGAGTCATAAAGATCTCAAAGATCTTGCAAAGACCCATGGCAGTAAGTCAGCCAGCAGCCTCAAAGCAGGATGTCAAACACAGAGGGGGAAAAAGCAGAAACCTATCTCTGCAGTGATGAAGCCTGATGATTTCTAGTGAGACAGCTGATGTAATTTTATTAAGTCAGGAATGGGGTAAAACAGCAGGGATGGCCCAGCTTTATTGCCCAGCTCAAAGGATAATTAGCATCTTTCCTGGTGCAGACACACAGGATGTTACCTTGTATTCCTAAATGCATTCCAAAGCCATACTACATGCAACACTGAGACATCTCTGGAAGTCCATGTTCAGAACTGGTTGGGGAGCCAATTTGCAGTTTAACTTCTTAGTCCACTGTGGGATACTGCACATTATTCAGAATGACTAAGCCTTTATCCTGCCTCAAAACCTGGGTAATAAAGCTTATTCTGTAAAACTTTTTACCCCAACACAAAGTCCCACAAGTTAAGTTAGCAGGGATCAGTGGTGATCTGCTCCAACTCTCTGAAAGGAAAGTCAACCTAAAATTTACATGCCATTGCTCTGGGCCTTGTCCAGTCAACCACTATCTCCAACAACAGAAATTTCATGGAAACTACCCGCCAAGCATTTGGCAGGAATGTGGTTTATGTGAGTGACACAAGGTACTCTATTATCTCTCAGCAAATGCAGTTGGTCTCATTTTCTCTTGTTCTGTAGGAATCATCTGAGGATTTCAATATTTCTGAACAAGACTAAAAGGGATGCAAGCTCTCTGGGCTCTGAAGTTAAAACAACCATATTGCTCTGAAGTGAATGGAAAGTGTTTTTCCAGAAGTTTTTGTGAACTGGCTCAGTCATAATTTCATTCTTACATGGCTTTCCTTTCAAAGGACAACTGAGCCCTGCTGCTTGTCCCTACTTGCTAACGAGCCAGGCAAAAGCTGTGGATGGGGCAGGCCAGCTGGAATCACTGGGCTGTTTCAGAGGCCCTCCAGTGCTGAAAGCCACAACTAAGACATGGCCAGAGAAGGGAATGCTTGCATGGGAAACAAATTCCAAACATACTACTGTAGCATGGAGGAAGGTGAATCTCTCTTATAGACCTCATCACCTTGGAATGATGCAACAGTCCAGTAGGCACTGGACTCAAGAGCATCCTAGCTTCTGCAGTCAGCTAGTGACAGAGGTAAATTTCCTTCTATTCCCTTTCCATCATCTAAGCTCCCATTCAAGACAGTCTTTGGAGCAAGGCTTTTTGCATTACCACAAACACCAACAGGCATGTATGTACTCCTCAGCATCCTCATGCTAATCTGTTTGAAAATGGATGAGGCTGCTGTGCTTCTACCAGGATCTGAATTACTTCTGACTCAGAATTAGCTTAGAGCAGTTTAGCTTCCCTCAGTCAACACTGTGATACCAGTGAAACAGCTTAGGAAAAAAATTCTCCCAGCAGTTTTGCTAAACTGATGAAAAGCCAAAGAGGAACACAATAGCTGAGGCTGGTTGGTACCCAGGCACGTACCAGGTGCTGCCTATGGCGCCCTGATCTCTGTGGGGAACTGAAGGAGAACATAACAAGCTGATTCAAATATGTTTTGAGGGCACTCAGCCATATGCTGGATAATCTTGACCCAAAGTGTGTTTTCACTGCCTCTGAGCTGAAAATCTAAGTCCTTCCTTCCCTCCCTCTGCTCCAACTTCATGCGCCAAGAAGCCATGGCTTCCCTGGCACAAGCACACACTGCGGGAACAGGGCTCTGTCAAGTGTGTTTGGACAGAAATGAGCCCCAAAATAAAATGCCAGCATATGCTGCATATTACTGAGTGTAATGTAGTACACTCAAGTATGTTACATTTCATGCAGAGTTTGTGTCAATAGAGCCATATTTCAAATCTCTCTTATTAGTGGCCACGAGAGTGAGGGTTGATTTCAGACTGCTGGGCAGGGATTTACATGAGGAGATATTCAACAAACCTTTCCTACACAAGCAATCACAGGAAAAAGCTGCTGGCTTGGCCCAATTAATTTTTTCTCTGGAAACGAGGTCTGAATAAATTAATAAACCTAGAATTGGAAAAGAAGGTAGGGTGACAAAATTATAGTGTATGACCTCCAGGAAATCTGTCCATGGATTTTTTCCTATTAGCCAAGGCAAGAAGGCTGTGTGCCCATTGAGAAATGATCTCTGGGAGGAAAAGAGAAGAATCCTTCTGGAGAAACTCCCTTTCAAATGAAAACAAGCTGAAATCCTATCAGAGCTCTCAACCACTGTTTCATAACTGCAGTCACTTCCCAATGTGAAGTACCTCAGGACCAGCTTAAGAAAGGGAATGTGACCTCTGGGGAAAGGTGTTTCCCTTCTCCCCAAAGACTTTGAGAGTACTCCTAATATCAACTATTCTTCTGCTTTATCTCTTGAATTTTCTGGCCAGAGGCAGACTCTGCAATCATGAAGACCACCTTGATCCATGCAGTACTTTTCATCAGAGGGAACCTCAGAGCACAGGGTCACACAGACTGGAAAACGGAACATGTCTCCCAAGGTGAAATCAGTCAGGCTCATCAGAAATGTATAAATTCACTGGCAGCAGGAGCAAAGCGCTGCCAAGACGGCAGCTGATGAAATCAGTGATCTCCCACACTGGAATTTAATACTAGCATCCTAGCATTTCATATGAACTGCTCTTGAGAGCTCTCAGTGCCTGTCTGCCTTACTAAAATTTTGAAGCAGGCATTTCTAGCACTGCTGTCATCAAGCTGGAACGTTAGTTTAACACCAATACAGTGAACACCACTCTGTCAAGCAAACTGTTGGCATTAAGTTCCACAGCACCCACACACAAGCCAGCCACACCCAGACTGTACTGTAGAAAGTTTCCATTTAAGATTGCAGTGTACTGTGAAGACAAAAGAAGCAGCAGCAAAAAAATCTTGCAGCAAGCATGAGATTAATTTCTACTATCCTGCAGTCTCTCCATAGGGTCTGGCACAGCACAGAAGGCAGGACAGCTGACAGAGCACACAGCAGCAACTAAAGATGGGGCACAGAGAAAGGTGTGTCCTCCCTGGCACCAGTGGGTAGAAACAGGGAGGCAAAGGCAGGGCACAATTCCAAGGAAGGAAAAACAAGCTGAAAATGCAGAATAGGAGAAAGACAAGCTCCTGCAGGCTTTGCACTCGAGTTAGTGTGAAAAAGGCTTCCACACTTTGTTATACTCACATTAGCATTTCTGCTCCTTCTGACAGGCACTGGATCAGAACTAGTGCTCACTAAGTGGGAGTGGCAGTACATGGGAAACAGGAATGGAGCAATCTGCCAATCACACAAGGTCATCAGATAAAATTCAGCCCGAACAGAAAAGATGGACATTATCTTAGGCCATTAGCTCACTGCTACCAGATACAAGGACTCATTGCAGGTAAATGACCTATCGTGTACACCTTCCTACTTCATGGAGCACTGGCTTTGTTGTCATCATCCCCACCGTGGCAGGATTTGGAGCCTGTCCCTTTGAAGACTCCCATGTCTACTCTCAAGCAAGTGCGGGCTTCCTCCTTTGCATAACTTCAGCACTATTAACCAAGAGTAGACACAATCCTGCCCTATGACACTGTGGTCTTCCCTCTGCAGCTTGAAACCTGCTTCAAAAATAGGGAGTCCTGAAAAAGACATCCCCTTGTTCTAATGGACTAAAACATGCAGAGGAAGAGCCATTCTTGACATGGATCTACTGTGACCATTCCAATGGCCAAACCCCCGCAGTCTGCCACGGCCTAATCCAGAAGTCTGCTCCAGGGAGCTCTTGCTTCATGGGATCCGACCCTACCTGTCCAGCCAGTGTATGCGGTGCAGTCATGCGGGTCGGCAGACTTGAGGCCCCTCTCCATCTGCTGCAGCAGCTCCCTGATTTTGTTATTCAGCCGCTGCGTGAATTCGGGGGTCAGCTGTGGAGAGAAAACCCACCAAACGTGAAGGCAACGCCAGCAGGCAGGTGGGCATCGGTACACCAGGCACAGCCGGGAAACAGCGTTTGTAACCAGACGGGTCTCTGCTCTACACCCCCGAGCAGCTCCCCACAGCCGCCTCAACCCAGCCCCGCTCACCCGCCCGGCCGCGTCGAAGTAGCCGGTAGCCAAAGACTTGTCATAGTCCGCGTACGGGTTGGGAAGCGCCCGCTGCGCCATCATAGTGCTGCTCGGCTCCGCTCAGCCGCGGCCCGCCCCAGCTCCGCCCCGGAAAGCGCCAGTGCCGCCGCTCGCCCCTTCCCGCGCCAGGGGCGGGTGCAGGGCTCGAGGTTGCTGCAGCAGGCGCTGAGGGCCGCGGGAATCGCGTCCGGCCGACCCCGTGGGGGTCAGGACCTGTTGCAAAAGGTCCTGCCTGCTTTTAGAGAGCCCTGTGGAATTAAGATCTCTTGCAGCTGATCACGTAGGGTTCAGGAGCCCATTGGTGATGGCTCTGTGTGCTTTAGGGAGCCCAGTGGAATTTAAGGTCCTTTGCAGCTGGTCTTGTGGGGCTAAGTGTAACTGTCTCTGTGTGGCTTAGGGAGTCCTGTGAGATTTTGGGCCCCTTACAGGTGGCCTTTTTGTGTTTAGCATTCCCATGTAGGGGGTCCCTGTGGGGTTTGGTTCAGTTAGCTGCATGAAACTTGGAGGCCCTGTAAGATTAGGAGCCTCTTGCACCAGCCTTGAAGGGATAGGTGCTACGTGGGTTTGGCGTTAAGCTGGTGCACGTACTGACAGAGGGTCAGCCCAAAGATAATTTGCTGAGTTCTGCTCCCTTCCCAGCAGTATTTCCTCACTTGCGGTGGGGCCCAGCCTGAATGAAAGGCAGGGGTTCTTCCTTGCTGTACTTTGCTGAGCTGCTGCATCTCATCTGTGCTGGCTGAGCCACATCTTCTTCGTGAAGAGGTTAGGTCCTCATGACTTGTAGGCCTGAGCAATGCTTTTCCTCCCAAGTGCAACATAACTGTGCTGCCCTGCTGCTGGGGATCTCCTTGCTGATGTCCTGGGGCAGCGTGCATCTGTGCACTCACCCATGTACAATGAGTGGGTACATCGTACAACGTACTTTGTGCTGCTAGGTAGCATTCATTGGGCTAACATGTCCTTGTGTACTGTATTCTTCAATCCAGGCCTTGCTGCTTTGTGTAACACTGTTCCCAGCTCCCTCTCTCCTGACCCCATGGACGTCAGATGAGTTGTGATGTCCCTGCTTAGGGTTTGGCTTGCTGAAGTGTGTGACAAGTGCAGTTTTGGGGCTCTCCAGCACTTCTAGCACTGCAGGCTTGCATGTGTCTGTCAGGGAAGTGCAAAGGGGTGTGACTGAGCTTGATGCTCTTCGTGGCTTATAAAGGTCTAAGTGCAGTGACACTGCCTCTTGTGGGAGCGGAATCCATCTGGATGGGTTTAGGGGAAACAGCTGCTCAAGAATTTACATATTGGTGACTGTGAACACCCTGAGAATACATTAGGCTGCTGCATTAATGCCTGTGAGAGTTGTATTATATAAGGAATTCTGGTTTTCTGTCCCTATGCTCATTCTTTATTACAATCAATAAAATCAGATCTCAAAAAAAGTAAATTATTTCACGATGTGGTGAGAAACAAGCAGAAAAGATGGAATCATGGTTATGTTTACTTTCAGTTCTTTTTTCACTCAGCTGTTCCTTGTTTAATGAATTTCAATCATGTCAACATTGCCTTACATTCAAGGCAGGGAGGTAGACTGTAGTTTTAGTATTCAGGGAGGCAGCTCTAGCATCAGCAAAAATCATGTGGAGTCTTCTGCTTAAGGCCAAATTCACAGCCCTATATTATGGTCTTCCCTTCCATCTGCAGGTCAAAGCAGGATTCACTGCCCTCCTTCCCTCAGGCACAGTTCAGTATTAACTTCCAGCATAAAGCACACCATTTCAGCTTCAGTGTCTTTCTTTGATTCTTCACATTAGTGTTTTTTTCCTGATCACTTTAAGGTGATTCTCCCAAATTATCCTGCCTGTTCTCTTCACCACCCTGCCAAGGAGTTATGTTTCAGTATATTATTTTCTACTTGGTTGTGGTCACTTTGGCTTCGATGCACCTCCTACTGCCCAGGATGAACCCAGAAATCCAGGCTGCAACTGTCATTCAGAGCCCAAGTAAGTGATTCGTGATTTGTCCTTAGTAACCTGCCCATGCAGAATGGGGAATGAAAGAAGGACGTGAGCTTGAGAGGAAAGCTGCTCATGTGTTCTCCTTGTGATCCCAGTCAGTTTGGGGTGGTGGGCCTGTTTGTTTACTTTTTCTGAAAAGGGTCATGCTGCATTCTCTGAAAAAAATTTAAAAAGCAGGTCTGTTCAGAACACATCTAGAGAGAAATTTTGTGTGGATGTAGCTGTGAGAGCACACAGAGAAAATGGTGAGAAAGCAATCTCCAGTAGCCTTTCTGGCAGTCACATCACAGTTAGCCCCACAAAAATCTGTCTCTGAAGTAACTCACAATCAGTGGTTGAAGAAATGTCCCAAAATTTCTACCTGTGAGAAAACAGGTAAAAGGGTGTAATATTTTCTACTCCACAACACTGTCTAAAAGACAAATCCTTACTAAATTTTAGCAACGTAAGGATCCTGACTGTTGGTGGTCCCAACTGGACTGGTATCATATCTGTGGATTACATGAATGAAATGGATGTTTCACAGTCCTCCATGAAGAAAACCTCAGGATGCCCAGATGTCTGCTCCCTCCTCATTCCAGTGAGGATGGGAGACCAAAATCCCTGCCAAATGTTACAGCTGCTTGCATACTACTTGGCATCCTTCCTGAGGGCATACTGAAACATCTCCTTCCTGAGAAGAGCTGTCTCCTGCTGGAGACCATCTTTCATTGGCATGGATGTAGGCATCCATCAGTTCTGTAAACTCACCTACAGCAAATCTCCTTGCAGCAGGTGCCCAGTGCAGGTAGTGTAGATGTGGACTTGCAAGTGGCCTTCCCAAAATGGTAGTTTGGCATCTGCTCTCCTTCCACAGCCTCCTCTCAGGGTTGGAGCAACCTCACACAGCAGGCTCCATGCTGTGAAGCAGATGGACTTGGCATGGTAACCCCATAATAGTAGATGTGAGGGTTGCTTGTTCCCATTTGCAGTTGCGTGCTGTATGTGAGGGAGTGCAGTGAGCAAGGAGTGTCCTTCATAGCCTTGTCAGCTAGAAAAAGGAGTTTGAGAGGCTGTGTGAAAGTGCTCCACAGAGCATGGTCATCCTCAAGGTTTGTGAGAATGTCCTGGAAAAATGTATTGGCAAATCACTTGGGCAGTACAAGGGGTTTAATCTGCTGAAAAATTGCCCAAGGGATGTCTCATCAGAACTTCTACATCACAGAACGACTGCAATACAATATTTTTGTGGACATTTAAGAGATGTAATCCAAGTTGTGGCATTTATCTCCTCATCTCTGCTTTGGTTTGTTTCTTTTTGGCGTTGGCTTTTTTGTGTTCCAGTTTCAGACAGCACAGAGAAAAAGTGAGAAGCTTCCCAGCTGTATTCATTAGCCTCTCTTACACATTATTTATTCAGCAGCTTTAAGATAGCTAAAGATGCTATATATTTAAGATTGATGTCCAAAGTGTCCTAGGACATAAAAAAGATCAGAATCAAAGATGCCCTTTTCTTTATTTTAAATAACAATTTTGAATATCAGATGTTGTTTCTGCCATGGTGCTATATATAAACTAAAGGTAACTCTAGAAAATTTGCCATTCTTTAATATTAGAGCCACAGCTTCCCATATTCGATCTTAGTAGAAATGCAAACCTACATCAAGAAATTGAAGATCTTAATGCCATTCTTGAGGCTGAGTATCTCGGCTTTGGAAGGTGAGGCAAGTGTTATATTTCAGCATTATTAGTGGAATTTTTTTCATTTTAGAAGGATATCCAGGAGAAGGGAAAAGCCTCTTACTTTACTGTATTTTTTTTCCAATTTACAGATGGCATTGATTGTTTTTCTTTTAGCAGCTTGTATGAAGAGATCAAAGGCTAAGTATTGGTCACAGAATTTGACCTGGTTTAGTTGATTCTATTGACAGTGTTTCTGGGGAGCAGAGCTCACCTGTTATCCTGCCTGTATTTATTGTGGCCAGGTATTAAGCCAGGCATTCAGTACAGAGAATTCTCACTCCATGCACAAATGCAGTAGGGGGCTTTGAGCTAGTGGTTGCCACTTAGATCTCAGAACTGCAGTAGGTACTTCTGTGAAAACACTGCTCACAAGGCAAAAGAAAAAAAAATAAAGTGTGAGGGGAAAAGAACACAGAACTAAGAATGCTGTTATATGTGTCTGTGGCTCACCTGCTTCTCATACTCTGTGTTAAGTCCTGATCTTATCTCAAACATGATAGCAGAACTAGAAGCAGGAGGTACAAGTCATAGGACTAATAAGGCCAAAAAAGAGATCATCAGCTGTGTGGAATGACTTATGTGCAAGGAATAAGCAGCTAGGCCATGACTATTCAGGCTGGAAAAGAGGTATCTGAAAAGGGCTGTAGTGGCTATTTGTAAAGTCTTGAACAGTGTCACGAGTATGACCAGGGGAGGGTGACCCACCCACTTTCAAAGCCAGTGGACATCAACTGCAGCAGCTTTCAGAGGTGAAGGAGATTATTCATGGGGTTAAGCTGTGGCAGGTTGTCAAGTACAAAAGACACAGCTGGGCCTGTGCATGGGAGGTGCTGAGCTGCCCGCTTCTGGGAGTTTGGTGGCTGTGCTGGGGGCTGTTGATGTATGTGTTCCCTAGCACACTGCCTGAGCATCTGGCATGGCCTGGGCTCTGGGAGGGTTTTTCTGGGCTGCTGTGCCTGGTACCATGTGTTTTTATTTTGCTTTATGGCATGTGAACCTGGGCAGAGCAGTTAACAGCCGAACAGCTTTGTAGCAACCTGGCTTCTTGTCGGCAGGAGTAGCATCCCACTTGAACTACAAACAGAAGCCTCCTTGATTGGAGTGTGGTGGCTTTACCCGACCTTTCAGCGCTCAGCCACTAGATGCCTCTGTCTCACAAGGAAGGAGCCGTCTGTGCCTGTGTCCTCAGCCTGGCACACAGCGCGGGGCGGAGCGGGGGAGGAGGTGGCGCGGGGGGGGTGGGTGGAGGCATCCATACCGTGCTCAGTGTGGGACGGAGCGGGGAGGCGTCTGGATGCTGTGTAAAGAGTAGAAAGCAGTGGTTTTGGACGTAGCAATCCTCTATGACATGCCATCATTTTCTCCTTATTGTGGACCATAAGGTATCGATATCTCCCAGTGCAGTGGGAATCCATCCTGTCTTCGCAAATGAAAGAGAAAAGTCAGAGACCAGACCCGATTGAGGTGACAAGTAAGGGTTACATATGGTCAGGAACAAAGAAAACCAGTCAGGAAACTGCTAAAAGCGGGATAAAGCACTTTGTTTTGGTGATGAGGTCATTTGGAAGACAGTAGGGATAGTTGAGACTTTGACCCCTGGACAGGACTGACATCAAGTCAGATTTCTTCTGCTTTGCTATAATGACTAAAGCAGTTCTATGTAGGGCACTTTTATCCTTAAACCTGCCTTTAAAGTTCAGCAAGATGGTTGGATGTGGTTGCCAATGTGTGGATATGACTGATTGCTTCCCCTGACTCTGCGTTTGACATCTGTCTGTCCCTCCATTCACCTTTGCGCATCTACAGGATGAACTGTAGTAAATATGACTGTTGACGTGTTTGCTTAGCTGTGTGAACAGGTTGGGGTAGCAGTGACCAGAGTCTCTGTGACACTGAGCAATGCAGTTGGGCTTTACGGGTGCTCTGAGGACTCTGAGGGGCACTAAGAGGACCTTATTTTTCATCTGGTACATTTTACCCCTTCTTTAAAATGGAACCTGCTATTGCTCAGAGTGTACAATTCTTTTTCAAGGAAAACTATTGAGTGTCATGTTTTTAAAGGACCTTCAGTCTCAAGTGTCTATACTATCGACAATAGGGACACCTGGGCAGCATTGGTACTTGTGCCAGTGTCTTGATATTTATTATTCACATCCACCTTTATGGTAATAATTTTGTGTAGATTTTTCTTAGTCAGTAAATATGTGCCATTAGGTCCTAGGTTTGCCATTCTTGTAGGTTTGAAGTATTTGCTATTTCTCAGAGATGCTGTAACTGCAATTCTCAGAAGATCACTCCTCCTGGATTTTCCATTGAGTTCTCTCATCTTGGTTCCTGTCCCCTGCTCTTGTTGGGCTTGTGTCTGACTTGTTTCTGTGGCCCTTCTCATCACTGGAGAGGGAATTAGTTGGTGGCTCTGAAGAGGAACTTATTCAGAGCTTCTCGTCTCCTTCAGGGAAATTACAGAATCACCGAATAAGCTGAGTTGGAAAGAGACCCACAAGAATCATCGAGTCCCACTCCCCAAGAGCCACACCTATGCCTGAGGATATTGTCCGAACACTTCTTCAGCTTTGTCAGGCTTGGCGTAACCATCATTTTCAGCCTACAGATCCCAAAGGAAAGGCAGCTGGTGAGGAAGGAGAGATTCCCATTCTGATGCAAAGCCAGTCACAGCAGGTAATTCAATCTGTGGCTGAATTTCAGCTAAAGTGTTTGCTTGCAACTAGTATCCTAGAAGTTTTCCTGTGGCTTACAGATCCCCTTGCAATCACTCCCCCCTGCTGCAGGTAGTGAGTGAGTCACATGTGGTCAGTGATGATGTTTTGTGTTAAAATCATCAGAAAGGTCTTCCCCAGTCTGTATGTTCTGCTCTGTCAATCTACCCGTTTGCCTTCCCTGGTTGGCTGTTAGCCTCTGCCCTTTGCCAACTCCCCAGAGCCTCCCTATTGGTCCCCTTTCCCTTAATCCCACCTCCTCCCGATCCCTTGAGTTTCTCTTTGTCTTGGTCCTAGCTATGGAGATTTCGGGGAGGAAGGTTGAATAAACCCGTGGTCTGCCGGTATGAAAAGCAAGTATCCTTCCCGACTCTTTGCCACTGACATACTACTAATCCTGCCTGTGCATCTGTGAGAGCACACGGGACCCCATGGAGCCAGGCAAGGGATAAAGTAATAGTCACACACCTACAAGACACAGGTATTGATTCATTACCATCATCTAACGCAGTCCCTGTTCTACTAATAGCTGTAACAGTGTCAGTGCACAGATGCTCTGTGACATCTAAATAAACTACTTTAAATCCTGCCCCCATAAATGTTTAATGCCACACAATCAATCCAATTTCTTATAGTCTCCTGTCTCTTGTGAAACACTCCAGAAGCTGAGCTCTCTCATGGTTCACATGTTCAGAACAGCTCTTTGCAAAGACTTGGGTGTCTGCAACGCTCCAGATGCAACTACATCTTGGAGTGAAGCTGAGCTTTGAGTTATCTTGAATGCAGAGAATGGATCAGATTGTCCTTTCTGACACAGGTTTTATTGTGTTGACAGTTTTAGGACTGAGCAGGGACTGAAGTGTTAATAGTTATTAACATAAGAAAGCTGGAAGTGGTGGTAAAGAACCTTTGGAGCTTGTGGGTATCTCAACAGGCAGGTGTGGTGAAGCTCCTTTCCTTCAGCTGTGGTGCTGGGTTTGTGTTGCTGTCACACCATGGACAGGTAGAGAAACCACACCAAGTCCAGGGTCTGCAAGCAATTTAATGGTTTTTCACAAGGTTTTTATATGTTAGTTTGCAAAAGTGTGTTAGATGGCATAAGGTAATTGGTCCTTTGGCCATCATCCCTTGAGGGGATTGGCCAAATTCTAAGACATCCATTCCCAAATATTTTGCTAGTTAAAACTGTGACAGTCCGGCAAAACAACTGCAGGTGCAAATGTTTACAAAATGGTAGCTTTGTTTTAGATAGCTTGCATGGAAAAGACAGAGCTCTCACAAAATGCTGCAGAGCTGAAGAAATTCACTGCGGAAGCTTTTTCAGTTTGGTGCTACTGTGTGGTCCCCTGAGGTTTAGGCGTGTCGTAAAAAGAAAACGGATCAGCAGGGCTTTTCCCAGGTCTCCCAGGTGACCCTCAGAGAGCTCTACTGAGACCGGGCCTCATTGACCCTGTTGAAAGAACTGCCTCTGACTAAAACACTGCAGAATAGCAGGCTTGGATATGCACCTGAGAATATTATTTCATACCTCAGATGTGTCCCTAACCCCACAGGATTAATTTTTCTCTTAAAAAAGCAAGCTGCTGTGCTGAGGCTTTCAAAAGGAGGGCTCATCCCAACTGGCATGGGGCCCGCACGGCTGCCTGTCACTCAGCCACAAACCATGCTGGCCCTGCCAGGACACACCACCACACTTTCTTCCCTGGGAAGTGAAGTCTCTTGATGGGTCACTTGTCGCTGTTCGTAGGATGAACACGTAGAAGGACCACTCTGACTCCAGAGGGATTTTGATGGAAGATCCGCAACTTTACTAATTCTTTGGAAGACTTTTATAACACAGATCGTGCACATGTCAGGTGTCATAACCTCATTGGCTCTGTGGGCTAGGTCCACCCCAAGGGGCAGAGCTGACACTCTGGCATGTAGCAGAAAAATGTTTACCTAACACAAAAACTTCTATCTAAGAAAAACAAGTTGCAGGTGCAAAGGATTTAGAAAACACTGATATTGTTTAGGCTAGCATCTGTGAGAAATAAAAGATTCTCACAAGCACTAGAGAGCTGAGATTTTTCATGGCTAAAAGTTTCTCAGCACCAACAGGTCGCTGCCTGGAACACAGGAACAGAGCTTGCTGTGTGCTGGAGAGCTTCCTGCTCTTCTTGCATTTGAGGTATTTTCCCCTGGTTTTTATTTCAGAAGGGCTTTTTAAAGCCTAGCCATTAGGAATTGAAAATATTTTTCCAACTCATAATGTTTCTCAAAGCAAAGGGACAGTTTCTCCACTGCATTCTCAGCATCATGGCTTCCTACCTTCCATTTGGATTATTATAGGTACATGGAGGGGGGGAAGGAAATGCATAACACAATAGCATTTCTAGGATGGTGAGCTTGAAAGCTGATGACTGTCAAAACATAAAAAGATATTTTGCTTGGATGATTTTTTGTTATTGTTTATTTGCCCTTTGGAGAAACCTAAAAGGGATGCATTGCGACTTTTCCTGGGGGATGCAAGCAATGAAAAGATGAAATTTAATCTCAGTTCCCCACATGATCCTTTGCACATTTGTAAAGACGATATGTTAGCTGACTGGTAGGATGGATGGAAACGTTGGGGACCTTTTCCCTGGAAAAAAGGCAGAACTGGGAAGAGAAGGCAGTCTGAATTGCCCCAGCTGAAGCTATGCTCATGGCTGATACTGGGCTGATGCTTAAACATAGGCCTCCATATTTCTTCCACAACATTCTGCCTTTATTTTTCCCTCTGGGTTCTTGCTCCTGAAGCAACAGGCTTTCCTGCTTCTCCCACCCAGTTACTGACTCTTCTTGTGCCTGTAAAATTACAGTCCATCTGTTGCAGGAAGCAGATAATGAGAGGATGGTGGTAAGCAGAAAACTGGAAGCATTCACAGTGTGTCAGCACTGCTGTTCTACTTGCTGCACAGGCAGATGTATTAGGGTCAGAATCTGATAAGAAAACCTGTATTGGCCAGTGTGGTAATGGTCAGGAGAGAAGGAGGGCTAGGGCAAAGCCAGAAATTTATGTGGATAAAGGCTTTAAGCTTCACAGGAATCAACAGAATAAAACGTTTGAGTCTTTTCTAAAGTTATGGTTCAAGACCAATTTCTTCTGCTGTTGATGCTGGAAATCAGACCTGCTTGGGTCTGATGCCCAAAATGAGCATCTAAACTCTTCAAAGTACATTCTTCAGTGTGCCACAGCTGCAGGGGTTTGTTAGGGGCAGAAGGGAAGAAGAGAAAGAATTCAGCTCTCTGGAAAGGTTAAATGTGATTGCAGGAGTGTGACTTTGGCTGGAAGAGGAAAGAGGTCATACTTGAGTAAAGCATTCTTGGGGTCTGTATCCATACAGTGTTTCCACTCACCCTTCTTACCAGCTGATACTCGCTTTCCACTATATCAATATTCTGTATTTTTCAAACCATATTTCCTCCCTTATGTCAGAAATGACAAACTGAAGCTCTTCTTGACCATCTGTGGGCTATATAAATCAACTCCTCGTGTTTGCTGTGGTCTCCAAAGCACACGCTGTTGCTGAGATCTCTGTGATCAGAGTAATGAAAGGAAAACTTCTCAGCAGCACTTAAAATCCACTTTTGTGGATTTTTGTTAGGTTTTTTGTCACATCCATTGCACTGGATGTTGTAGTTTATGCTTGCTTTTATTACAATGGACTGTAGTATGATGGAATCCATAGGAAGTAGAAACAAAAGAATAGATGGGATTTTTGTTTATTTATGGCAGTGGATAAAGATGGAAAAGTGAGTATTTAAATTACTTTAATCAGTACAGGAAAGTGAACAAGCTGCCTTTGGAGTACTCTGCTTTACAATTTGATCGCTCATTTTACTAAAATCTGTTCATGAAGTAAACTATCTGAAAACTAGACCCTGTGTTAATGGCTCTTAGTTGAAGAAGGCTTAATCATCCCCCCCCAACAGATTTGATATATTCAGGCCCCAGCTTTGACTGTTGTGGGGCTAAGCCAAATCCACAGATGTGGATGTTTTGGGGTTTTTTTTCTGATAGTACTGTACTATGTTGACACTCCTGACTCTGGCAGTGCAAGGAACTCTATCCAGAAGTTCAGAGTGCAATTGTCAGAGCATTACCCAGACAAGCCTTTTTGGTGTCTCCAGCTCTGGGGTTAGTTCCTGTGCTTTTTGAGGGGGAGGTCTGCATACTTAGAGGAAGAAGGAAAAGCATCTTGTGTTCCCTTGGCTTTTTCATTGTGATCTGGGGCTCCCTAGTTCTCCTCAGTAATCACCTGCTTTGTCTTTCCTGATGCTGAAAGAGACAAAACTGTTCAGTATTTGAGATTCTGCCTTCTTCAAATGAATGAAGAACTAGGACCTGCTGCCTTGGGATGTAGACTGATTCCATGATCCCCCCCATGATTTATTGTGGCCAGGTATTAAGCCAGGCATTCAGTACAGAGAATTCTCACTCTTCATTCTGGTTCATTTAAATACTTCTGAGCATTTTTAGGTCTCAGAGTGAAATGGGTAACAGGGACAATACAGTGCACAATATCTTCAGGGGAAGGGCAGCCTAACTGCATCTAAAGCCTCAGCACTGGTCCCACTCACATGTCAGCCAGGGCTTTGTGCCCTCTGAAGATGTGCAATGAGAGCCCTCCCTCAAAAGCACAGGTTGTCTTTGAACCAGCTGGTCACTGTGGGGAGGAGACTGTTCCTAGGAATTTTGTTAAGGAAAATGCTGTGTTTGTTAAAGTACAGCAGTATGTATTAACCCCATGCACCTCTACAGGCTGGAAAGCAGCTCTGTGGAGAAGGACCTGAGTTTCCTGGCAAACAACAAGGTGTCTGAGAGAGCAGTGTCCCTCTGTGGCCAAGAAGGCCTCAGGAATCCTGGGATGCATTAGGGAGACCATTGCCAGCAGGTTGAGACAGTTGCTCCTGCCCTTCTACTCAGGTCTGGTGAGGCACATGTGGAGTGCCCAGTTCTCAGCTTCTTGGTACAAGAGGGACAGGAAATTCCTGGAGTGGGTCCAGTGGAGGCTGCAGAGATAAGGAAGGGCCTGGAGCCTCTCCCACATAAGGAGAGGCTGAGGGAACTAGGGATGTTCAGCCTCAAGAGGAGACACAGCTGAGAGGGGTCCTCATCCCTGTGTGTCCCTGTCTGCAGGGAGGGCTCAGAGCGGGAACCAGGCTCTGCTCTATGGAGCCCAGCAATGGCGCAAGAGAAATGAATGGGCAGGAACTGATGCTCAGGAAGTTCCACCTGGACAGGAGGAAGAACTTTTCCTGTGCAGTGACTGAGCACTGAAACAGAGACCAGAGAGGGTGTGGAGTCTCCCTCACTGGGGATATTCCAGACCATCTGGACACAATCTTGTGCCATGTGCTCTGGGTTGATCCTGTCTGAGCAGGGAGGTTGGACCAGATGAGCCAGCGTGGTCCCTTCCAGCCTGACCCATTTTGGGATTCTGTGTATTGCCAGGTATAATACTTTATCTGGCGTCTGTCATCCCCATGGGGCATGATACAGTGTTATGACTGACTAGCTCATAAAGCTCCCTTGCTATTACAGCAATACTATCTGGATAG
This sequence comes from Rhipidura dahli, assembly GCA_013399225.1. NCBI lineage: Eukaryota > Metazoa > Chordata > Aves > Passeriformes > Rhipiduridae > Rhipidura > Rhipidura dahli. The sequence goes on from VXAC01002379.1 coordinate 168,348, forward strand.
ACATTGCTGGAGTTCTGGGGTTGAAGTCCTGAACACTTAACTGACAGCATCAATTACATCTTCAGACCTCATTGCTCTCCAGCCCTAAAAATGTTTTTAATCAGCTAAAATCATGTCTCTTCTCAAATGACATTACAGATCCATATAGCAAGACTTTGCTGTGCTGTTTGAAGAGAGATCTGCATCCTCCATGTGTATATCTGCCTAATGCATACCTATGTGTAAGTTAAAGAAAATGCTTCAGTGCATAGCCCTGTGCGCAACAGGCAAAGCTTTTTATCGTTATCTTTTCTCCCCAGGGTATCCACAGGAAGAAAAAAATAAGTAGGATTGAGGAAAAGATTAAGACAAACAAATTTTGCAAATCCTTCCAATCTGGAACACCAGGCATGAAGCAACAAGGAAAATGCTGATTGATCATGGATGCTGTATATAAGGTGAGAGGCCAAGGCCACATTAAGTAACTCCTATGAAATGTTAACTCTCCCTCCCACCAAAACCAGGGACAGCTAACACTGCACAGGTGCTAAAGGGTACGAAACTAGACTGGAGAGCAATGTTGTGTATATCCTTTCCAAAGGGTAAATACATTTATACCAGAGGAATGATTTACTTCTATTCTCAGGAAAATAGGTAAGAAACTTTCTGTAGAAAACTTTCTGTTTCTTCTCATATAGCATACTTCAGTTGGAAGGGACCTACAAGGGTCATCCAGTCTCACTGCCTGACAACTGCAGAGCTGGCTGAAAGTTATAGTGTGATATTAAGGACATTGTCCAAATGCCTTTTAAACACTGATGGGCTTGGGGCATCCACTGCGTCTGGGAAGCCTGTTCCAGTGTTTGACCACCTTCTCAGTAAAGAAAGGCTTCCTTGAAGTCAAATCTGAATTTCCCCTGATGCAGCTTTGAGCCTGTCCTTTAACTGGGTATGACATCTGTTGTAGTAAAAGACATGTTAGGGCATATTGTTAAGAGGGTATTTCTTGCTCAGGACAAGCTTGGTCAAATAAGGCTGGGAGAGGATACTTTACCAAGATACTTGATGTACAAGCCCAAAAGCTAATCATCGAGGCTGGTCATGTTTTACATTGTTTCAGTGGAGCTGCTTTATTTCCTTAAAATAAGGGCAGCTTTAGACCTAACCCACTAAAGTGCTGGGCACAAGAAGCCTGTTTTATCTGCGTTTTGTTGCAGTCCAGGCAGCAGGTAGCTGTCCTACTAGCGGCAGTGCCTGTGAATCATACTTCAAAATGCCTGGCTGTGAGGACCTTTTGTTCTAGGAAATATAAATGTCTATAACACACATTTCTGATGTTTGTTATCTCTTCTGATGAATGCTTTCTCTCCCTACTCATTTCCTTATTTCCTTTTGGGCTGCCCTGGTCACGGACCTGAGATCACAGATCACAGGGTGGTGTGTGATGGGTCTGTCCAAGATCCTCTGTACATGCCCACGAAAAAGGCTGGACCAAGTGGTCTGTTCCAGGTGAAAATGTCCATGAAAATGATTCAGTCATAGAATTTTTGATTTTAGTGAAATTATATTTAACTGGGGAAAGGATGATCATCATGTCAAAGAAAAATAACAACTGCCCAAAGAAAAGTGTATGTGTCTGTGCAAATGCACATAAACAGTTATATGCATAAATTAGCATCTTGGGGACAGTGTGTGTTGTAGTCTCCATCCTAGATAAAAGCTGATTTATTTATAATATAATCAAGGGCAAGTCAATTTTGTTTTCCTTTGATATACCAAACACACTGGGGTATGATAACCTATCACATACTCACCCATGACAGGACTGCTACAGAAGGAAGCAAGTGTAACAGGAATCTTGAGGAAATGTAGCTAATCTTGCATTCTAAGATCATGTTATTTTTTAGGCTCTGTAAAAATGTGTAGCAGGGGGGAGACTGTTCGTGTAGCCCTTTTCATAAAGCCAGTTTGGCCTTTTTAATGATCCACAGTAATAAGCCTCTGAAATCACAGGGGAAAAAGGATGACTGCTAATCCTGGCTCCCATTTGTAAAAATGTCTTTTTAGAAAATGTCAGGGAATGAGAAATCTTGTTGCCTCCAAACATCTTACAGTAAATGGAGTTCAGCTCCAGCCTGAAGTCAAAACACTGCAGACACCTTCCAGGTACCTCTGAGATTCCTGGGGCCAGTTTCCCTTGGTTGCATCACCATGAAAATAAGAGTTGTGTCTGAGGTGTGGTGCTCGTTGTGGCTCTGGGAGCCGACTGCACTTTGGGTTGTCCTTACCACCTTCCAGCAGCGCTCTTCTGCCAGCTCTGGGTTTCTGCCGACTAAGGACTTTGTGGAATTGGCCTGTTGGAGTAATGTCAGTCTTTTCCAGACACTGCAAGGGTTTTCTCTGTTTCTTCCAAGTCAGCTGATCTAAGAGGAGCTGCTAATCCCAGCAGCAATGGAATTTGACCCATTTTCAAGATGTTGATTCTTTTTCTCTTGCTGAAGATAAGAGGCTTATCTTTTGTCAAGTTTGGGTGAAGCATGGGCTCTGTATCCCAGACAGAGGAGTGTGTCCTGGGCTGTTCAAGCCTTAATAAAAAGTGTAATCTCCTTGAAAATAGATTTTCTCTAATGCAGGAGTAGATAAATGAGTCCTATTGTCAACCATTTTATAAACTTTCTTTACTCATCAAAAGGCTGTCTTGATTATTGCTTAAAGACAGAATTTGGAGAAGAAGGGAGGTGCCAAGTTAGGCAATTCAGAATTAACAAGAAATTTGTTATATTTTTAGAAAGCTCTTTCACATGGTGATGATTTGAGATTTTCAATTATGTTGTTATAATATTTTTCCTTACAAAATCAAAAGTCGTTATTAGCTTTTAAAACTATCATATAGGATGTTAATTGAGACTGTCACTGGGCCTGTTGATTGATTGCGAACACTTTTGTATCCTGAATTCCTGTGGGATTTGCTACCACCCCTGGATACTTCGGTTGTTTTGAGGCATGTTTCTGTCATTTTATGAAACTGTGAATAGGGCATGAGGGTCTGTTTCCAGAGCAAACTATTTACCTTGCAGAACTGAATTTCTCTTAGCTGTCAGCTAGACTGATCTAATGTTTTTGAAGGAAAATGACACGGCATCTCAGTTTCATTCTGATGCTTTTTGACATTTCAATTAAAATATCAAATGCAACTCTTCACTTATTGTGCTAACTGAAATTTGCTTTTAGGTTTGTGTTTAAAAAAACCAAACAAAGGATTTTTTTTTAATTTAAAAGAGAAAAAATAGAGTTTCTCTAAAAAAATCTGTTCTGTAGTAGGGAAAATAACTACTTGCAGTACTTAAAATCAGATTTTGAGCAACTCCATTTAAATAATTTTTTTACTTTTTTGTTTGTTTGGACTCAAAAAAAAAGTGACATTCAATCAGAATTAGGAAGATATTTTGAGTTATAGGTACTGTGTTCTCCATCCCTAACTGTGAATGCATCCATGTTCTCTTTACACGGGGCCTTTGTCAGCCAAAGATCATGGGGAGGACAGCCTGAATTTTTGAATTTTGTATCTCAAACCCTCACCAACATAAAGTTTGCATGTCCTGTTCAGTCTGCCTTGTGTTTTCCATTAATTTATGTTGGCTCAGGTTTGTGCATTCTCCTTTACTCAGAAACACTTGTTTTCTGCAAATGAGGACTGCAGTGTTAAGGTTTAGGAATAAGGTTTCATTGTGCTGTTAAAAACAGATTTCATACTGCTTTTCATATGGATTATTACCTTCTGCAGGAAATAGTAAAGGTTTGGTAGGATTCTTGCTATTTCCAGTGCGAGGGGCAGTCACAAACTGAACTTGTGTAGACTGGAGGGTGAATTCCATCCTGTGAGGTATGCTCAAGGGAAAGCAGCTCTCAGGACCCATGGAGTGTGGTGGGCTGGAGAGTCACGTCAAGGAGCTGGGAGAGTGTTACTCATGCAGGGAAACTGTGGAAGGAAGCAAAGAGCAAAAAGCCAGGTCTCTGGGGTAGACTTGGGACTGAAGAGGACTGAGCACTTTTTATCTTAGGAAGGCACTGAGTTGGATGGAAAACAAGCTGCAAGCAGGAGCAGAGTGGGCAGCTAGGAGCAGTCTACTTTTAGTTCCTGTTCTTGCCTTGTCACTTGGAATTGTTTCCATCTAAAAAAAAAATCATCTGAGTTTATATTGAATCACTTCTGGCACAATCATGTGAGTTAGTAAGACTGAATCAAAAAGCAGCACTTGAATCTGAACATCTGCTAAGAACTTCTCCCATTAAAGTTTTAAATACCCTTTTCCCCAGACCTCCTCTAAAATAGCAAAACTGTGGAAAAAATCCCATGTTCTGGCTGTGACTTAAACAACAGAATTTAGGAGAGCTGAGGGGTAAGACTTGTAGTTGGTTCTTATTCCTTTCTGTTTCTCTCCATATACACAGGTGAAGAAGAGCCTCAGTTTTGAAATTCTCAGCATGTGTTACTTTGCTGTTTTCTAAACATTGTAGGGTTTTCTTGAAACGCTTAAATTTGATCTGAGATTGGATCAAAGCAGCTTTCTCTCCTGCAGCAGTCCAAGAGGATTGGGTGATGGGGGATGTCTGGATGCTGTTAGTTCATTTGCATGTAAACAAGAGAACTGTTTTTATTCCCTCACTACATAATGCAAAAAAAAAGTTATTGTCTCTGAGGTAATGGGGTTTGATCAAAAATTGCTACCTAGCTCTGCAGTTATCTCTCTTGATGAATTAACATCTGATTAGGAAATATTTTGTAAATCTCAATATTTTTCAGGCTTTCAAAGATTTTTATTGTAAGTTCCTTGGGAAGCTAGTGGAGCTTGCCTTGAAATGGAAGAGGGTATTTCAAAATCACTTTGAGGAATTTTGTGTGAGCTGTAGATGTGGAGGAGAATATTTGTCTTCTTCCTAGTGGCAGCAGAGAATTGCAGTTTTGCTGGAACTTTCAACTGTTCTGCTTTTCCAGTCAATACTTTTCAAATATAATTTAGTGGAAACAAGACAGGGTGGTCAGAAATCAGACACAACCTGACATATGGCAGGAGACATTTCCAAAAGTATCTGAAGGACCTATGGAAGGAAAAAGTTTTTCTCTGATTTCACATATAATAAATAGTCCTATAAGAAAGAGTCAAATGAATTCATGTAGGCTGCTTGTTACACTGGTCCAAATCCAGGGGAGACTTATGCCACTTGAAGCTCCACTGAGCTGAAGGCAATTACTTGGGACTTGCAGTGATGTGAATCTGGCCCAATATGCTCACAAATTTGCCCTGATCTTTTGTCTCTCAAGCAAGATTGGAACTATCTTATGCTTTTTACAGAAAACTTGAAAATGAAAAGTCCTGCATAGCTTGGTTGCTTCAAGCAGAGCTTCCCAGCTGTGAAAAATGGCTTTAGGTGCTTTCATTTTGGGGCACCAGTTCTGGGGCATCTAAGCAAGGCCCTGTCTGCTCTGAGCATTTTGCTTCTTAAGATCAAGCACTTTGCTTTAAACCTCTGAAAATGTTCATACTTAGCTTTCTTTGAATCTCTTGTCCCTAGGGATTTGCAAAGCCACAGACCACTGATTTTGTGTGATTTTTATGGTCCAGTGGGGCTGTGTGATGAATTTTGTTTCTAGGATTTTCCACTTGTAAACAGTAACAAAAAGTTCCTTATTTTAATGGGTATTTTTCTCTCCTTCCCCTAATCCCTCTCTCTGTACAATACTGTAACTATGAAAAAAGGCACTCTGCCTTTCTCTAAACACCCAGGACATAGTAAGGAAGCCAGAATTGCAATTTTGCACCTTTCCCCCCCTGTACTTGAACTGCTCTTGTCTGAGCGAATCTTCTGCTGTTCCTGATTTCTCTGATATGCATCCTTTCTCCAGAGCCCGTGTCCAAAGTTTCTTTCTGTAGGGGTGCTACAATTCCAAGTCATGTACAGGCTGGTAAGTTTTAAGCTCAGGCAATGTGGTTGCATTTCCATAAAACGATGGGTCCCTGTTTTTTTTCCACTATTCTATGGTTGGTTTCTTTTTCCTTATTGACTCAATCTCTTAGTGATTCTGCCTCTTCTGGTCTTTATGTTAAGCGAAAAGGATACTTAAAATCTATCCAAATCACAGGTGGCCTGTTTGTGTGTTTACAGGTTTTTCAGAGCTGAGGCTTCTTTAGAGAATATATGATTTATTTTCTAGCCTCAAGGTGTCAATAGTTTGTGACCTTTTTTTAGCACGTTGGCAGTGAGACAAATAGCTTGGATGTTTTCTCTTGGTTTTTGCAGAGGGAAATTCCTTCATCATGGGGGAGGCTTTAAGATTCTTATACTAGAGGCATAATCTTTGTAATCGCAGAAGGTCTGAGGTGGGCTTGAAAAATTTTGATAATAAAACATGCATGAAAATAAGGAAGACAGCGGGGTCTAATCTAAAGCAGTAGTCAGTGGAACATCCTTGCTGTGGAGGTGATGAAGGAAACTACTTTTTTGCCTGATACTTGCCCATATAGCGTTTAATCCTTAACATACAGCTGCCACATTAGGTCTCTACGTGTGCAGCAGATCCCTGACCCACTGAACACTGTGTATGTGGTTATGAAGCTGTTTGCACCTGCAGGATACCATTCTGCCATTAAAGCTTGGTCCATTTTCTGCTCATTCCTTATGCCCTGTGTTCATGAATGGCCTCATGGTGAAAGGAAGAGGTGAGTTTTTATGTGGATCAATCAGCTTCATGGCGCAGCCTCACTGCAACTGGTGGTGGAAGAGGGAAGTTAGGAATTAGTAGTTACAGGGCTGAAACTGCCATCATGGTTTGATTCTGGTTCAAACATGTATCCCAGGTCCCAAAGTCACTCCCAGTTGTTGGCAGAGAGTAAAATGGAGTGTGGAATTTCCTGTTCAGTACAGCCATAACAAATAACCTTCCAAATGCTGTGTATTACACTTATGGCAGTTTAAAGCTAACATAATGTGAAACGTGACTTTGGAAGAAAGCTGGATCCTAAACTGCATGTGTGAACTCATAGATGTGTGTATATTAAGATGACCTTTCTTGTCCACGGTGTAGCTTTTTGCAATCCACTCAGTTATATGGATGGCTTTGGCTTCTGGATCACTACAGGCTAGAGCCAAGCAAATGGAGGAAGAGAGGAAGAGCTAACAAGAACATTTTCCAGTCCCTTGTATTTATTTTTTTTTTGTTTGTTTGCAGAAAGCAAAATCTGTGTCTCTCAATCTCCTTCTATGAATGAGAATGATTGTCAGGTATCTTCTTGTAGGAAAAATTATTATGTCCTAAACCACAGTGAAGTTATCAGGAAACATTGTTGGCTTGCTTCTTCTGGCTCTGCACACCTGTAAAGCCTATGTTGAAGCAGTGAGCGTCTCTACAACCAGTCTGTCTTCTACCCTATCTCTGTCTGTCTCTTTCAGTCAGCTGGATTCAGGCCTTTCCCATGTGTTTCCCATCCAAGTTTCCAGAAAACTTTTCACGTCATGCAGGGTACCTAAACCTATTGCCCTCTCTTCTCTCTATCTTTCCATGCTGAACCTGGTGAATATATAATGAACTGTACAGGAAATATTTTTATGTGGTACTGGTGTCAATTTAGACTAATCTCAAACCACTGTATTAAAAAAAGTCATGAAAAGTCACAAAAACATCATAACTGCCATTGATTAAAAGTCACCTAATTCCTTTACAGCAGAATGTGCCCAGCTGCACAAAAATTCTGTATGTATATATATTGCTTTTAGCCAATTAAAACTTTGATCATCTGGATTTCAAAAGATGCCTCTTCTTTTTAGTTCTTGAAGAATAATAAATGGGCATACTTCTCCCCTAGCTTTCTTCTTCATGAGGCGTTTTAATCTCTGTCTGGTGAGGAGTATGATTCTTTATTAAGAGTGTAGTGTAGTGTTACAGGCAAAATATTATAGTCACAAAGGTCTGTAGTTAGGGGATAATATATAGAAATTTTCAACTTATTTCATCCATTGACCATTGAAATGTTACCAGAAGATGGGGTTTTTTGCAACCATTTATTTTTTATTGTGAAAATTTTATTTTTCACTTATTTGAGGACAGGTAGGTTTGGAACTTGTGCTAGTGCATGCTTTCCAAACACAGAGTCAAGATTCCATCTTTCCATGGAATTTGGTCTTCCTGCTTCATGTCCTTTAGTACAAGTATGCTCGTAACACCCACAGGCTGTCCCACCAGCTCTCAAAACCACACTGTGAACAGCCTGGCCCCTGTGCTGTTCAGAATCATAGAATGGTTTGAGTTAGAAGGGGTTGTTGAAGATCATCCAGTTCCACCCCTGCCATGGGCAGGAACACCTTCCACTAGGCCTCATTACTCCAAGTCCTGTCCAACGTGGCCTTGAACACTTCCAGGGATGGGGCAGCCACAGCTTCTCTGGGCAACCTGTGCCAGGGCCTCACCACCCTTACAGGGAAGAATTCCTTCCTATTATTTAATCTAAACCTACTCTCTTTCAATGTGAACCCACTCCCCCTTGTCCTGCCGCTACGTCCTCTTGCATTCTTGGTGTGAATTCTCTTGCAGGATTTGCTGTCCTCCAGATGGTGTCTGGCCTGTGTTGCAACTCCCATGACAGTGCTCAGAGACCAGCCTGAGTAGAAGTGTTGCAAGGGTGCATAAACAAGTACTCCTCTGAGGAGGGGTGGAAGGAGGTGGGGCTGCACCTGGGACTTTTAATGGCAGAATAAATGGGAAGGTGGAGGACAGTGCTGTACAGTCAGTCCAGTGCGCCTGCTGTGCCCCTGTTCTCTTCCCCTATGATCTATAGTATATTGTCAGCACCAAATCTTGAAGAAATACATACAAGCAGATTTTTATTTTCTCTTGTGTTCTTTAAAGTTTAGTTAACTATCAGCAGCTTTCAAGATGACAAGAATTTTGACAGCTTGCAAAGTGGTGAAGACTTTGAAAGGCAGATTGAAGTTTTGCAACGTGTCTGCTGATCACTGGAGTTTCTCAAGGACAGGTACCAGACTGTTGAGCATCAAGGTAACAGTGACTGAACTACTGTGGCTTAATAGATGTGTTTGGCATGAAGAGATAACTTGCTGCAGATAACAGGGCTTACCTAGAGATGTGAACCAGAGGAGATTTGTCTGAACCCTAGGTGAGGAGGTTGCTTGCCTAAATGGTTTTATTAGCTAAGCAAATGCACTTTTTATCTAGTCTGGAATGGAAATTATAGGGTAAATGACACAAAAAGGTAGATGTTCAGGGTTTCAGTTAATTATTATATGGTATTTTCCTATGAAACACCTCACCCTTCCATAGGACTGATAGCTAACAGATCAGATCTTTCAGTCCGTATGAGCATGAATTAGATGAATATTTAAAATCATGTGTCACTTGAACTAATCCTTTTGAATCCATAATGAATCCATTTTCAATGTATTAGAAACTAGAATGGCTCTGAAATTAATTGGAGAGGTAGACATTCTTGTGAATGCATCAGTGTATCAGCTCTTGATTTACTGGGGCTGTAAATCCCCAGTTGATTTCCACAGCTTTCTAGTGCTTTTTGTTAGAGGAGCTGCAGTACATGGGTGAAAGGGGACTTTCTGTGGGACTTCTGTAGCACTGAATTGCTATGTGAGTTCTGTCAGCATGCACTTTGCATTGAAAAGGCACTTTTGCACAGATGTTGTGTTGAATGAACAGTGTAATAGAATTAGCAGCTGGAGGAGTGGTGTTTCAGAGGGTGGTAGGGAAGAGCAGTGATAGACTTGGACTGCAGGTGCTGCCTTACCTGGCAGAGTGGTCTAGAGGGCTGATCAGTATCATTTCTGTCCACTGAGGACTAGCGTTTCTCTTACCTGTCCCACAGCCACTCATTTTTCAGGAGTTCTCTGAGCTCCTTCCAACAGACCCATTACTTGACAGGACAAGGGGGAAGGGATTCAAACTGACAGAGTAGGTTTAGATTAGATACTAGCAAAAAATTCTTTACTGCAAAGGCAGTGAGGCACTGGAAATAGGTTGCCAGAGAAGCTGTGGCTGCCCCATCCCTAGAGGGGTTCAAGGCCAGGTTGGACAGGACTTGGAGCAACCTTCCAGTGTAAGGTGTATCTGCCTATGGCAGGGGATTGGAACACAGTGATCTTTAAGGTCCCTTCCAACCCAAACCATTCTATAATTCTATGATTCTTTTAACAACAAAAATTGTCTGCAGAGGAAGACAGAATAAGGCAAGAGGTGTTCCTGTTTATATGCCTTCCTTCAGCATGTGAGTTCCCAGATTAGCTTTGTCTCACTTGCATACAGAAACAGAGCCTGTGATGAACTAGTGAACTAGAGTCCTTGCTGGTGGACATGTCTTCCCCTTCTGCAGAGTGTACAGTAGGCATGAACTGATACCTTGTTCACAGTCTTAGAGCACGGTAATCTTCCTCCCAGCAGGTTAACCCTGACTCTGCAGTCAGATCTGGCTTGGGAGGAAGTTATTTCTCCTTGTAATGACAACAGGAGTCCTGCTTATGGATTATAAACCATTGTGCTTAGCAGTTTCCATAGCTGCACCATTTGAAGAGGAATCAGGGCTCTGGCATGAGGATCAAATTCCTTGGTTGCTCCTCAGGCTGGGGAAGCAATGTTGCTTTGACACTGGCAGTCCAATAAAATTATGTCAGAACCCTCAGTTGGGGCAGTGCAGTCTACTCACACATTCCAGGACAGCTGCCAGCTTCTTTTTTTCCATACTGAAATCTTACCAGTGGGCTAAACAGTGTCTCTTGGTGTGATAAAGCAAATTGCAGCAGTTTGAACAATCTCTTCTCTATGGGTTTCATGCTTCAGATTGAAAAGGGATGGGAGAAAATGGAGACAATAATGGAGACAATGGAGTGTTACTGCTGAGTGAGTGGGACCTTTGAATGCATTAAGAGGTGCTGTTGACAAATGTCATGGTGTCTAAGAGATAGAAGGCCAGGATTAATATTTGGCTGCTTGGTTTATAGCTGGGATGGCCTGTAGCATTAGTTTGCTCATGCTGTGCCTTGTGGAGCAGGAGTCCGTGCAGGTACACTCAACTTCACAAGGGTTTTAGAAAACTGTCAAGCCAACAAAGCAGGGCTGAAGAGTTCTGCTGGAATGCCATCCTTGCTTGTCTCTTGCTTCTGATACCTCTCTTGCTTTTTGGAGCTGGTTCAGTTATTTCTGCCATGGTCTGTAGAACACAGCAGTTGGACACTGTGATGCACAGAGAAGTGATTCAAGCACACTTTAGCCTGTGGTTATAAGTCTGCAGCAGCAAAAGGCATGTTCCACTGATAAATCCTTGTAGTCCATGGTTAGGATTGCTGATCCAGCTTTTTATGTCAAGATACCCTCTTTCTTTACATATCTCAGGTTAATTCAGATAGCCACAGCTAGTAGGCTGGATGCATTCTTGCTATACTGATGGATTAGCATTTGAATTTTGGATTTAACATCTTAAATGGCAGATTCATGGTGTTACATACATGTTTAGTCAGTCATTCAAGGACTGCACAGCAACAGACCTACAATGTCATAGTTATAATGCTGAAGCATCCAGTTAAGAAGTTTCATGCACATGAAAAGCTGCTGCCCTACTCTGATGATGTTCCAGTACCAGCTATTCTAGCATCTACTTATCTGTGCTGTAAAGCTAAAAGGTGATTGCTTGAAGCCAACACCACTGCTGAAGGTAAGGAGAATGAATACCTGTTAAAAGAGCAATGCCAGGTGAAACCCTTGGAAGCTATTTTAATTTCAGTCTCAGCAATTTTAAGTACACCCAAGGTGGGTCATAATGAGTTGAACTCTTTTTCTGTTTCAGAGTGTATGACAGGATCTATTGCAGGGCAGCCAAAACCTACTGTGCATCTGAAGAGCTGGGTCTAGTTGGAGGGCTTTTACCTGCACTGTGACTACCTGACTCACCACGAGATGTGGTGTTCACCAAACAGTCCCAGAAGTCTCTTTCTGACATTTATTATGTGACATCTTCTGCTGTGACACTGACAGTGGGGAAAGTTGTTTCCTTTTGAAGTTTAATTATTTGCGTTCAATACCTACTGGAGTCTGTGCTGCCAGAATGGATGGAGAGTAATAAAGCTGAGATCTGGTGTTGCCTAGGAGTCTTTGGCTCTTGAGAACTCAGCTCAGATTTTAAAGCCAGTTCCACAGGGTCCTTATGATTCTGTTTGTATTCAGAATATTGATTACAAAAATTTGAACCTGTTCTAGTCTGAGGCTTTTGCTTTAGGACAGCAGCAGGCTTGTACACCACTTTTCCATGGGACATGCAGAAGCAGAAGTGAAAGAGACTTTATAATATTTATATGCAAGCAGTAAAGCAGGGGATCTGAGGAAAAGATTTAAGGATAAGTCATCCTAAAAAGCCTACCTATTGCATAGCTTTGCATCAGAGTGTGGAAGTTAAATGTAGTTGTGAAGTGAGTGACCAAGTAGTGACCTATGCCTGGGTTTGGTGTTCCAACCAGCATTAGAGGTAATGGGTATTTGTGAGAAATTTGAGGAAAGAGTGAAATGCAACATAATTAAAGTCATGGCCCAAAGCATGGTAGAGTTCAAGAAACGTTTGCACAATACTATCAGGCACATAGTGGGATTCTTGGGGATGTCCTGTGCAGGGACAGGAGTTGGATGAACTTGATGAATCTTGTGGATCCTTTCCAACTCAGGACATTGTATGATCCATGTGTGTGGACTAATGGCAGTATTACATAATGGTCCCATTCTTCCATTATTGCAGGCTTAAATGAGCATTTAGTTGCCTTTAATTGCTTTTTCTTGCCAGGCTCTTTTAGGAAACATAACAAAACACTATGAAAACATCTAACCTATGTATTAGTTAAGTAAAATATTAGAGAGCATGAGGGAGAGGTGGTGGTTTTAGAAGAATACCTAATAATGCTTCTCCAAAGTTTGTATTCTGTCCAGTTAAACTCACCCTATGTGAGGAAACACCATTGTAGATGAGTAGTGTTAGATGTGGGGACTCATAGGTCCATATTTCCCTATTACACCCCATCCTTCAATTCTAAAGAAGAGATGGGCATCCATGAGTGAAAGAGGGGCACAGAGGGCAGACCAGAGACCCCGCAGGGCTCTCAGTAGGGATGTTTAGCATCATTGGTTTCAGGTTGTAGCGGGTTTAGTTTGCATAACCGGGCAGAAACACCATTTTAGTGTACTGGTTTTATGGTCAATTTATGCATTATTCCCTGATTTCTATTCTGTGAGATAACCATTAGGAGACAGCAAAGCAGGCACAAAACTTACAGAGTATGATAAAGTTTATTGACAGACCTAAGAGAAAAGGAAAGGAAAAAAACCAATCAGAACAAAACATTTCAAACTCTTCTTCTTCTTCCCTCTCCTTCTCTTTCTCAAGCCATGTTGCAGTTCTTAAAAAGGGAAAACAAAAGGGTTTTCTTCCTGCTTCACGTGGTTCTCCAAACTGCCACCATCTACAGAAAAACAATCTGCAGTAATGTAAAGTCTATTTTCCCCATAAACCCTTTCACAGTTCCTTCAACTGTAGAACATCAGCCAGCTCATGAGGTTATTACTCTTTCAAGGATGAGTAATTGTGGCATGAATACTAAGGCTTTTCTTCGCCACCAGGTTTTAAAAGCCTCTACTGCTTTTCTGATAGCCTGGCATGGGTATTTCTTCACAACCTTTACAAGCCACACATCAAATTGTCCATTCCCCCATGCACTTCAAAAGGATTAAAGAGACAAACAGTCTGTGATATTACAATATTCATACCACAGCAAGGCAAGAAGTCTTTTAAGTTGCGCGCGAGGACGCGGCGCCGCCCTTTTTCCTCCCGTGGCCATCTTAGCTTCATCTCCATGTGACGAGGTTTTCTCTTTCTCTCTGGCTCTGAAATCGCCATGGTGGAAAGTGTTACTGTCCTGCTCTGCCGCTGGACTGTCTTCTTCAGTTCGATGTGGAGTGTGTGCTGGGCAGCTGCAAGCTGCAGACTCCTCTGCCAGTATCCTGCTGGTCCCGTGTGGAATAGAACCAGTCCCCGAGAGACCACGCCGGAGAGAGCCCGAAAGCTGCCCCTCCCAGCGCCCCAGGGTCCGCACTGCAGCTCGTGGGGGTTGGGGGGAAGCAAGAGCAGGGCCGCCCAGCCCAGCCCGGCGGGGCCCTGGTGGGCCCGGAGCTCCCGGCTGCAACCCCTGGACCGGAAAAAACTCCCTCAAACTCCCGCCTTCCGCTGGGTTTTTATAGATAACATTGAGAGACGCGCAGTTCGACCAGACAAGTGTCTGTCAATTCAGGGTTAACCCACTACACAGGGTAATTGAGCTTGTTTAAAATTCAGGAATGGGCAGAGAGACTGCAGCTTGAAGCTCTTACTGTTTAATGCTCTTCTGAGGATAATGTAGTTAAACGGGGATGTAAAGGTAGTAGGAGAAATAAACAGGTAGCTTGTAACAGTATAGCTGGCTCAGTAAGGAGAGGTTTGGGAGAGCTGTAAAAACCACCAGGAATGAGCTAAAATGTAGTCAGAAATGAGAAGGAGATGAGGAAAATTTTGTAGAGTGCTGGCTTTAGAAACTGTTTCAGATTACTGTGAAAGGTCTCTTCAAATATATTTGAGGCAGGTGGAAAGAAACTGGGACAGTGACTGCAAGGAGAGTAGAGAGATGGGTGAGGAAGTTAAAGATGAGTCACAAGCTACTCCACTCTTCTTTTTTGAAGTGAAGGGGATGTAAAAACAGGGCCCATTCCCATAGAGATTGGGATAACCTAGTGAACTGCTGTGAGGGACTGAAGGGGTGCTCATTTCCATTGGTCCTCAGTGACTTCTGCTAGGTGCCTCATCTGGCTTGGTTCACTCTTTTCCTTTGAGTTTTGTGATGGAAAAATATGTGTGGCATTGTTGTGAACAGCCTTAGGAAGAGTTCAAATTGTAGGAACTATGACTTTTCAACCATGGTACCTGTGTTGCTTTTCTTTGGGTTTGCCTTGGATGATTAAAAGAATTAATCCAGTGCTTCTCCCCAGAAAATATCCTAAGTGTGAAGCTTCTTTGGTGTATCCCAAAACACTCACCTTGACTCATTATTTTTTCTTGCCCTGTCTTCTCTCAATGTTAGCCAGAAACAAATGTGCCAGAGTAAAATCAGATAGATATAGATATATCTACACAGGGTTGGCAAAGGAAGTCTTGACTGTTAGCCATGTCCAGATAGATTTCCAGCCCGTGACAGCATAGTACTCACAAGGAGAGTTAGAATCTGTTTGATTTTTCTATCAAAGAGAAAACTACTCCTTTGTTGCTGTCTATTTGGTCTTAGGAGAGTGAATGTAGCTCAGTCCTAGCACCAGCTTTTTATTGTAGAAGGAATCTCGGAGCTTTTGGATTCTTCTCTTGTTCTGGTATGTCAGCTGTTCTGTAGCCAGCCAGATGTGTGAACCAAGAAATGTGGAAGACTGTTGTGCTGCGTGGAATCATGGTCTGCCTTAGAAAGGAGATGTTTTGTCGTCTTCTTACTGGAGGGAAATAAACTGGCCTGCCCTGAACCTGAGTGCCAGCTGTATCTCTGCCTGTCTGAGAGAGTGTGTCTGTACCCGCCTTGTCTTTGGTACTTGGCATACTCGTAGTCCTCCAGCAGTTCTGGGTTCAGCTTCACCTTGCCAAGATAAACTGGGAAATTTCTTTGGAGACAAAGAACTGGACTTGACTGAGAGGCAAGAAGGGGGAAAATTGAAAATTTACCCCTTCACTTTCCAGTGAAGGAGTTTACGGCAGATACACTTTGAAAAGCAAATTGTACTGTAGATCTTTTGAGATTTTGCAGATCTTTATCATCCACTTTTTAGATGGGAAGGGCTGCTACAGCAGGGAACTATCTGGAACTAATTTAATCTGATTTCTGACTTTCTTACTGGGTTTAGGTTTGTTTTTCTTTTAACTTCTAAAGTGCTTTCTTTATTTGATGTGTGAAGTGCTTAGTGAAGTGGGACTTGAATTAGTTGACTCTTCAGGCTGCTTTGAAAAAATACACCAAATCTATTAACACCATATCAACAGCATGACTCTTTCTGTTAGCCATCTTTATCCTCAAAGCTGCAGCCTCGCTAGAGCACAGGGCCCTCTGCTAAAGGTGAAGCTACTCATGTGTAGGAAGAAGAAATCAGATTGAAAATGGCATATCTCACATTAGGGATGTGTGACAGAAACAACTGAGTTGAGATTACAGGAGAGATTTATCTGAGGCAATGTGGGGATGCTTCTGAGAAGGGTGAAGACAAAAGGACCTCAGGAAAGCTCTGGGGGGTTGTTTATTTCTTTATTGTTCTTTTTTTGAAAGTCAATATCTCTCCCAACTGATCCCTGATTGAGCCAACAGGCCTTCCCTATAGCCTGTAAATCATTTTTCACATTAAAAACGAAACGGAAAAAACAAGGTAGGCTGACAGCTTAGGGATATGGTAACACCTCCACTGGAAATGTAAGCAAGAATAATTGCTTTGAGAATGCTCAATGAACCAACCACTTAATTAAGAATAATAAATCAAGGATGAGAGGGAAACATTTGAACATCTATCCCCTGCTGCACTTGCAGGCAGGTTGTGGTTGCTCAGGGACATTTTTCTGTGTTACTTGAACACTGTGTAGGGGCTTCAATAGTAAAATAGGGGCTTCTGTTCAACAGAAATTATTTCTGTGCTGTCTGGTATAGAAAGGAGATAGGCTGTGGTGGGAGGAAGGCCATGCAGATCCCTCTCAAGTACTATAGTGAGGCTGAGGCTCTAAAGCTCACAGTGATTGCTCTGGGGTTTGGCCTTCAGCACTTAGATGAATCTGAAATTTTCTGGTCATTCCACCATTATGGACTTCGTTTCCTGAAGGATTCTGTCAGGCTTGGTGGCAGTTAGCACCACAATTCAGGCAACTGCCCCAGTGTGTGCCCAGTGGTGAGACATGCTTGAAGTGGAGTTGCTATTTGTGTGGACTCCAATCTATGCCCTGCTGGGGGAAGGCATCCAGCCTTTGACACCAAGGTTGGGAGAAACTGTATCCAGAAGTCAGTGTCCCACCTGGGTAGAGTAGGTTGGGCTTTCAACAGGCTTCCAAAAGGGCAGAGGTCCTGTCCAAAGCCCAGTCTGAAGCACCCACACCACATATGTGCCGTGCTTTGAGTGTCTGGCAGTTCTCTGCAGTGAAAGGCACAGGGAGATTAGGGAGCCCACCAACCTGTCATTTTAATGTGGTCTAAACCTAGGGGATTTAGCCACAAAAATTCTGTTTATAACTGGGGAGGGAGGAGATTTTGGTGTTGCTGACTGAATGGTCCAATGGTGTAGGAAGGATCCAAAAATTACAGCTAAATCTTTGGAGAATGACTGGATGTTTGACATTAATGAGGAAAAAATGGCAAGGCTAAAAGCCTCCCAGATGCACAGAATTCAATTACTTGGCAGCACGGTTTGATTTTTAGTGTATTTTGCAGTACATTAGTAATTGATCTGTGTGGTATTTGTAACTGCAGAGGGGCTCTAAATGAATGTTTGTCATGATGGTTACAAAATGTTCAATACCGAGAATGAAATTTCTCCTTGCTTTGATTGTTCGTCTGATTTATGGCTAATGGAAAGTAGCTCTCCAGGTCCTTTTGGCAGCAAATTGATCTTGATTTTTCTTTTAAAAAACCCAGTAAGAAGAATAGTTCTGTAAAAGAAGCCAATATGAAGCTAAATCATGGTGAGAGCTGCTTCCTGTGGATAGACGCTTGGCACGCTGTGGCAGAGATGCCTGAGATTTTTGCACTGGTGGTCACTCTGACTGTTCCCAAGAGACAGCTTTGCTTGTCTTCCAGAAGTGAAAGTTTTTCAGGGTCCTGGAAATTCATTATCCAAATTCTTTTAAGCCCAGGAATTAAATGGCAAATCTCTTTACATCTTTGCGTACTCTTTCTCTTCCTCTGCATGTGACCAGTGATCCTGATGTCTGAGGGAATCTCCCAACTCATTCTGTCATTTCTGCTGTTCATGTAATCATTATTTATTTATTAGAAGGTGGAGTTCTCTGGTGGTTTCCCATCCACTGCCTGGACCAGGTCAGAACAGTTTAGTTTCCAAGTGGGGCCAAAGAGGGTGGTACATTTAGTCTGATATGTGCAAAGACCCAGTTGTGACAGTGAATCTCTTAAGGACTTCTGTAAAACTCTGTTCCATTTCCCTTGGCTGTAAAATAGTGATGAAGCCTGTAAGGGATCCCAAGTTAGTGTGGGACTCAGTTCTGCTAAACACTCTCTGGAAGAGGTGTGGTTTCCTCTAGGCTGCTTGTTTCATAGCTGCTTCTTCCAAGACAATTCATGCCTATCCCTGAGGTAACGGAGACCATGAGCGTCCATCTGATCTATGAATTCCTCTGGTCTTGTGTCCTGTCGCAGTATAGACTGGTATTTTGAATTTTGCTGTCTGACACCAGAACAGAAGTTAAGCACCCATCAAAGATCAGAGCTGGATGAGAGCCAGCAGTCAGCAGCAAGCCTTGAGCAAACATTGAGGAGGCAAGCGATCCTTCCCCTATGGGGTTATGACATTGGTAAATTGCAAGATGTAATATGTGGAAAAAATTAACTAAGGGATAGGGAAGGGTGATCCCACAGTAATAGCAGTACATGCTTTGCTTGTAGTGAGGTTTGCCAGCTCATTTAGGATAACAATGTTTCCTAAATGTTATAAAAAGAAAAAAGGCATCAGACTAGTAAAAGATACGGGATCTTGGCAGCTGGTAGTGGGAGAAGAACAGGAATACTTACAGTAGTAGGCATGAAAGGCAGGTATCCTAGGTGTTTACCTGTATAAACAACAAGCCTTTTCTCCTGTGTTTGAGTTTCTTCTTGTGCCTTTCTCTAGGTTCAGACAGCAAACTTGGTGCTGGAAGATGGGATGAAGATGAAGGGCTATTCTTTTGGCTATCCATCCTCAACAGCAGGGGAAGTCGTTTTCAACACGGGGCTCTCTGGGTAAGGTAATAGCAAATGACATATAAGCATCAATACTTCTCTGGAAGCTTGTTGAAGTGTGAAAGCTGCTTTTTCCAAGCTCATAGGGTCCTGATCCAAGCTGGTAGCTTTCTATATAAGGCTACATTGTAGTCCAGAGATACAGAGAGAGAGAGAATTAATGAAGATGACTCAGGCACACCTTTTGTGTCAAAGCATTTGTGGTGATAAGCACCTTTAAAGACTTAGCTAATGATGATAATGAGATACATAGTGTTCTGATCACTTCCTACTGAATTGCTAAGTCAGAGCAGAGGAGCTGTCTGTTCTCCCTCCCGTGCCCAGATCATACATAGAGGTTTGAAGCGTCTGCAGCCCTCTTGGTAATGGAACTTAGCTTCCGAGTGCAAAATTTTTAAATGCCAAGTTGGTCCCCTTTATGACCCATCCCTTATGCCATTTGCTGGCTCATACCTCAGGTGAGAATGCTTTTACACTCTGTTCCCTTTCCAGCTAAAGGGCAGGATCAGATTCATGCCTAACCTAGCATGATTCTCTGTCCTCTTGAGCGGTAGAAGCCTGTGGCTGACTTAGGTTGGTAGCCAAATGCTGCCAGTGCTTTTCTTGGACTGCTTGAGCAGAGGGAATATGGCCAGAGGAATGGGGCTTTTGGTAAGGACAGGGACATTTCCTTGGGGAGGTGAGATATCTCTGAAGTTGTTGATGCTTGATCTTCTTCTGCAGTCATTCATAGCTGTCTTTGCTCATCTCCATTGTGTTCCCGAAATTCTGCTATGCTTTGGAGATCTCAGTATTCACAGGATGAGTTTTTAAATGATGTCATTGGTGATTATGCTAAATTGCTGCAGAGGGAAATTAGTTTGCAGAGTTTTGCATTAGGAGACAATTATTTAAGTATTTCAACAGCACTAATTGCTGCTATGTTAATATACCTTCCAACAAACCACTATTTAATGTAGGTCAGAATGATGGAGGGCACCAGGGTTCTCTTCTCATTGATTGATTATGGGTCATAAATCTTGGCACATCACAAAAGTCAAGGAGGAACTGAGGGATTAATTTCCTCTCCACATGTTATTGTGGCAGTAGAAGTTGTGTTTGTTCATTGTCTAATCATTTGGAGAGGATGCTGTGACAGAGATCTCTTCTGTGCTGGGGAGCATATGGGCATGGGGAAAACATTCAAAATGTAAGGTGATATCTTCAGAGCCCCCTGTCCAGAATATGACCTTGATTAATTCAGAGAAATGGAAGACAAGAGTTTGCAGCATTGTTGCAGAACATAGAAGTGGCAGATTTCCTACCAGTCCAGGGGTTGCTGTCCATTGAAAGAAATACTGTGGCTGTATCTCCTGCTCCTGATCACAGAAATCAAGATCTGTGTATACAGAGGAACCCAGCTGTCCCTTCTCCCTGACACAGGAAGAGGCTGTGCCTGTGTGAAGGAGGTGCCCAGGCTGCTGGGGCACACAGCAATTTGTCATGATAGGGAGCAAGAGATTAGGGTGGGGGTGCTGATAAGCTTCAGACCTGCTTTCTGTGAAGTGGGTATTTCTAGGTGCGGAGTGGGGTCAGCATGGGCTCTGTCCTGGGGTGATTAATAGGCTGCCTTGCATCGTGTCTCCGCATCTGGACTCCCACATTCTGATTCATGTTATAGAAGTGGGAGGCAAAGCACTTTATGTGCATATAGCCTTCAGGCTTGAAGTAGCTGAAGCTTGCTGAAATATCATATTACTCTGGAATAGAAGGCAGAGAGCACTCTTGGGGGTGAAATGTTGAATTTTTGATAGAAAAGTATGAGGAATAATTTTCAGAAACATTTGCTGAAAAAAATATTGTTGCAGCCATCTGTTTAGTATAGAAACAAAAAGGGGAGATTTCCAATTAAGAAAGAAGAAGAGTTACAACCCATAAAATGTACCATGTTCCAATGGTTCCATAAAGGTGTTTACCTCCCATAAGTCTGTGTGTTTCCCATGATATTCTAGCGAGAGAATGGGTTGACAGGCGTTTACTGAAATCAGGCAGACCTTTGGGCAGGCACAGCAAGGATCAGACATTGCAGCACATTTGGATCTGGTGTTGCCATCTGCTCCTCTGTACTCCACACAGCATGGTTCCCGCTTAAAGGGCACTGTCCATGCCGAGTTCTGTCTGTACATCCCACCCAGACCCAATGCTCTCTGTCCTTGTTTAATGATTACAAATGACATGCAAAGGTTAATTATATTAGCTTTGTCAGTAACAAGACAAAGATGTCTTTTGGAAGCATAACCACTTAGCTCAGAAGGAGGGAGCAATGCCAAGCATGCACATGCCATATGCCTGGTACTGCAGTTTTGGGATCACACTGCACTTTTTGTGGGTGATTACCTGCAGCAGCAAATACAGATTTGATCATCAGGAGAGGCTTACCTGAAAATATTTCCTGGCTATTGTATTTGTATTATATATATTCCTGGCTATTTGACCTGTCATTTCTCAGAGCTGGCTGGTGTGCTGCCTTGTCTATTGTCCCAGTTTTGTGAAGAGCTTCCAGTATTTGACTGTTAATCTTCTGGCAGTAAATATGGTGTTCCATAAAAATGTCTCTTGTGACTTGCTGATATCTGGTAGATGGCTGAACTTGGCAATTAGGTATTATTTAAACAATAATGACAATAATAAATTATATTTTGTATAGGGGAGATTCATCCTGGAGTGTCTTTATGCATTTGGCTCAATATTTGTCAGGATAACTTCATCTGTTGCTAAATTACGGCTGCTTTTGGGTTGAAAGACAACAATTGCTTAGTGGATATTTGCAACAGTACACTACAGTATAAGGGAGAAAGTGAAAGACTGTCTTGTTAATTTGAAGCTGAAGAATAGAAGCATATAGACCATATTTACCCTGTCCCCCTATATGTGGTTGAAAGTGAGACTGGATCTACTAGGTCCAGAGGTGATACTTTGTAGGCTCCTAGGTTTGGTCCTCTGCTGCAGAAGAATGTTCCAACATGCTTTCAGATCCGTCCTTGCTGAGAAGGGCATTCAGGCAGGGGCTTTACAAACTGCTGGACTTCTGCCTGAGCTAATGATAGGACATGCTCTGGGGCCTCGTGACCAGGGGTGGAATGCTGAATCCCAAAGATTTGTCTTCAATTTGCCTTTTTCAGGGATACACAAAGCAGCTTCCAAGCACTTAGGAGTTTTTTCAGGTGAAATGAATGGTGTTCTGTGGGTGGGAACGTGGAGATTGTGTAGAAGAGAGGTCAGGCCAAGAAACTGGGAGAAACTACAGAAGTGGGACCATGGGAGTGTTTGTTTACAGAGTCCGTAGGAGAGAAGGACCCAGGGTAGTGATGAGGAACCCTAAGGACATATCTATGTCCTCCCCCACAAAAGGAGCAGTTAAAGCCCTGAACATCCCAAAACATGCAAGCTCCAGAGTGCAGAAGGGACAAATCCTGGGCAAACAGCTTTGTTGTCTGCTGGCTTTCCAGTTGGAGCCTTCTGATGCCACTGAGAGGGGAAAGCTCTTACAGCACGTAGAGGGAAGGGTGCAGCAAGGGCAAGGCACTGCTCAGGCATGTGCCCAGGGAGAGGCCAGGCCAAGCTGTTATCAAAGGGTCCAGTGATACGCTGTGCAGGGCTGAGATCTCCCTGCCCTCTCTGTACTTGTTTCTCATGTTAAATCAAAGGAATCTGAGTTTGTTGATAGCTTCTGTGCTTTTCTTAAATGAACCATGAGAAGCCAAAGTCTTTCCTTGTTCTCCATGTCAAATGTTTAAGCACAGATGGCAAAGTCAGGGCATATTCACAGACGTGTTTGCTTTTATTCTGAGGATATCTTCACATAAATACCATTTCTGTCTTTTTGTCCTATACGAATTCAGACCTCTCTTGTTTTCACTGGATCTTTTGTTTTTCTTTTGACTCCAGACCAATGTACTCTTCTTCTGCTCTTTCTTCATCTAGATACACTGAAGCCTTAACAGATCCCAGCTACAAAGGACAGATTCTTTCCCTGGCTAACCCCTTAGTTGGGAATGGTGGAGTGCCTGACACGGCTGCTTTGGATGAAATGGGCCTCAGGAGATTTCTGGAGTCTGATGGGATCAAGGTAATAGTAGGGGATGCAGTGCTGATCAAAGGGTTGTGCCCAGCAGCCTGAGTGTGTGAGTTTACTGGCTCCCTCATAGAAGGAATCAGTGATACTCAACCTTTCTTTTTCTTCTTCTGGATATTGTCCTTTGGAGGAAAGGTAGCAAAAGATACTCCATCTGATTTCTGTACCAAGCCGTGTCGCTTCAGGAAGTATCTGTACTGAGGTGAAATGACTGTTTTATACACTAATTCTGCTAAAAAATGGAGCTGACTTCTGAAATGAAATGTTACTTAGAAGTGAAAAGTTTTCTTAGACAAAAAAGGAATCAAAATAAAACACTTTGTCTTGTCTTAAATGTCCATTTTCTTTCTTTTGACAAGAAGTGTTTTGTCAGCTCAGTGCAATTGGCAGCTTTGGTTACCAAGCCATATTCTTCTATTTCCTGGTCAAAGTGCCCAGGTACAGTTGTGAGATAGCCTGAAGTCTGTCCATGATATGGTTTATGGTGAATAATTAGTGAAAACTGAAGGTACTGGATAAGTACAAAGTGATCTTACAGTGCAAAATGACGTTTCTTTTTTCTGCAGGTTTCAGGTTTGCTGGTGCTGGATTATAGCAATGAGTACAGCCACTGGCAGGCTACTAGGAGCTTGGGAGAGTGGTTGCAAGAAGAACAGGTGAGCAATCTAGAGGTAACTACACAATCAGAATTATCCTGGATGGAAAGATGAGCTCTTACTTTGTGCTTTTTAGTGAAGAAACTAGATTTGAACAACTCAGCTGTTTATGAGTGGGAATAAGAAGGAGAAATTAACAACTGCCGTGTGGCAGCCTTGGCAGACTGCTGCTGAGAGCCTGAGCTCCTAACACAAGGTCAGGCTGGATGGGGCTGTGAGAAACCTGGTCTAGTGGAAGGTGTCCCTGTCTATGCCAGGGGGTTGAATGAGATGAACTTTAAGGGGTCTGCCAGCCCAAACCATTCTATGATTCTGTGACATGTGCTTCTCATAAAAGTGATCTGGCTGCTGCCTTCTTTCCATTTTAGCTGCCTGTTCTCTAACTTACCTTTTCAGGTGCCTGCACTATATGGGATTGATACCAGAATGTTGTCCAGATTAATTCGTGACAAGGTATGATCTGCCTCCTTTGATCCAGTTTCATTAACTTTGCTGATGCTGGGCCCTTTCCAGGTGCAGCAAAACCTGAAGTAGAAATGGTACTGCTGGGCTGCCTTGACTTCAGATGCTGCTCAGATCCATATGCTCTTCCAAAGGCTTCTGTACTGCTGGGCAATGCTCTGATCCCAAGGAGCCCCCTCCCCCTGTCTCTCCTCTGGGTTTCCTGTCCTGCATAAGTGAGCCTGCACTCACTTATCACATCAGGCAAGGTGATGTAAACGAAAGGCCTCAGGTAGTGTCAGACACAACAGGTGGTAATATCAAGCACATTGTCATGGTTTGACACCGGCCAAACACCATGCTCCCATGAAAGCCATTCACTCACCCTCTCTTGCTTTCAGCTGGGCAGAGGAGAGGGGAAAAAAAAATTAACAAAGGGCTCATGAGTTGAGATGAGGACTGGGGGGAAAACACTCTAAGGGCAAAACAGGTTTAAATTTAAAGGTATAAAGTAAATTCATTATTAACAGAGTCAGAAGAGGATAATGAAAAGTAAAATAAGCCTTTAAACCAACCCCCCCCAGCCCCTCCCTCCCTCCCTCTTTCCCACCAACAGCACAGGGAGACAGGGTGTGGGGGTTTTGGTCAGTTTGTCACCTGAGATCTTTTGCAGTTCACTCAGGGAGAGGAGTCTTTCCTCTGGTATGTTGTGGGTCCCTCGCACAGGCAAAACAGTCTTCCCAAAACTGCGGTGGTATGGGTCACTTGTCCACTCGTCCATGGGGTGCAGTCTTTTAAGGACAGGCTGCTCTAGTTTGGAAGCAAGGGCCTTCTTTCTCAATCTCTGGATGCAGGGGCCCCCTCTCTCTCTATTTGGGTCTCCCACTGGATCACAGCTTTCTCTGACATCCTCTCATTCTGGCATGACCACTTTTCCCCACGAGCTGCAAATGGATCTCTGCGTTCCCCATGGTCCTCATGGATTAGAGAGACAGTTTATTTCAACATGATCCTTACCATGGCTTGCAAAGGAATTATGGCTCCAACTCTTGGAGCACCTTCTCCCCCTCCTTACCACTGACCTTGGTGCTGTGATGTTGTTCTTTCTTACAAGTCCTGATTTCCTTCCCTTCTCTATCAGGAAGAAAAATTACTGCCCATAGGTACTATTGCCAACAATTTCCACCAATTTAAGATTCTTGCTGCATCTTGCTGTCCCAATTGGTTGATTTTGTCTAGGTTCTGTGTTGGGGAATCATTTGCCGTGGTTCTGCTGCTGGCCGTGCAGCCCCACCGCTACTGCATCGGTGGTCACAGCTGCTGCAGTGCTGGTGCTATTTATTGCCTCTCCTCATGCTGGGAACTAGGAAGGAGAAGATGCTGCTGCTGCTCTGGCCCTTCTGCCCATGGCATGGCTGCCTAGGGGTGGCCAGCCAAGCAAGACTTGCCACAGGCTGCACTAAGATGGCGGCAGCTGCAGCGCATTGCTGTGGACTGCGCCAGGATGCCCCGCTGGCAGTGGCTCTCTGATGCAAGCCACTGTCTCTGGGCGAGGACCAGTGCTGTGCCGTTCCTGAGTGTCCACCGCAGATCTTGAGACCTCTGGAGTCCCTGTCCGCGGCTGGCAACCCTCAGGAGGGGCTGCAGAGCCACCATACAAGCACTCACTGTCCCAGGAGCCATGACAGGCTCAAATGCAAGTGGCTGTATCCAGGCATGCACACCAAAGATGAAGAGACAGAGAGGGGCCTTTTGTATGGGTTCTGAAGGGTTTATTCCAACAGAGGATCCAGGGACAAAAGACGTTAATGGTTGAGGGTCCAGGGGTTTATAGGGGGACAATTAACCAATCAGGCTTAGGCAAAGGGGAGGGGAGAGTACAAATGGACCAATCAGATACAAGGTGGGAGGGAGTAGTGAAGGGGGACCAATGGAGTATCGAATAGCAGAGAAATCTAGAACTCATACATATTCAACAGGGTGATGCATATTCATGAGGTTGTGCATAAAACGGGATGGGAAAATAATTAGCCAATCATAACTAAGCAGTTAGCACAGAGGTCTAATGTGGGTGCTCACATTAACTGCCATCAAACCTCTGAGCTGGCCCACCATCACTTTAATTTGGCCCTGTGGCTCGCCAGCAACTTGGGCAGCAGCAGCCACTGCTGCAACAGCTCTCCACCCCTGGAAAAAACTGTGTATACACTATTTTGATTTTCTTCTTAAATGTTATCACAGAGGCATTACCAACCTCACTAACTAGGCCAGCAGCATGTCCATCTTCAGAGCTATCAGAGCTTGGCATTGTTGGACATGGTGGAAGCTTCAGCAGCCTTTCACAGAAGCCACCTCTGTGCCCGGCCCCCCCCC